>OX457034.1:5641172-5771748 GCA_949752745.1 Protula sp. h YS-2021
GAATTTGTGCAGAATGTGTGCGGACGTGTGTAGCCTGTGGGAGGATGTATGTAGCCTTGTGTCAATGTCTGTAGCCTGTGGGAGGATGTATGTAGCCTTGTGTCAATGTCTGTAGCCTGTGGGAGGATGTATGTAGCTTGTGTGCGAGCGTGTGTAGGCTGTGTGCGGCCGTGTGTAGCCTGTGGGAGGACGTGTGTAGCCTGTGGGCGGCCTTGTGTAGCCGGTGGGAGGATGTATGTAGCCTGTGTGTGACTGTGTAGCCTGTAGGCGTGATATGATGGTTGTAACCTTCGCTGGCGCGGGTTGCAGGGTGGTGCTATGGCGAGTGCGCGCGCACGGGCCGGCGCGGCGACTTCCCGGCCGAGTGTGTCTACGTGCTGCCGACCATCACCAAACCGCCCCCTGAAATACTGGTGAGTCTCTCATACGCCTTCCCCACACATCCCCCCCCCCCCCCCCCGCGGTTAGTCTTCTCTTCCCGAGGACTGCTGCCCTCCCCCTGGTGAGTCCGTCCCGCGACCCCGCTGAGTCCGTCCGGTGACCCCGCTGAGTCCCCCCCGTGACCCCGCTGAGTCAACCCCGTGACCCCGCTTTGTCCGTCTCGTGACCCCGCTGAGTCAACCCCGTGACCCCGCTTTGTCCGTCCCGTGACTCCGCTTTGTCCGTCCCGTGACTCCGCTTTGTCCGTCCGCGCTTCTTCACCGATTTGCTGGTGTCAATAATAAGTGCACTTGTGAAGCTGTCTGACGTCATGGGGCGGACTTCTTAAGAGCAAAAGTCACACGGGATGGGGCCGGGAGGGGGTTGAATGAGTGACGTTCAAAGCCTTCCTGTTTGGTTCCCTCCAAGATGTACGCACGCACGTTGCGGGGGGGGGGGGGGGCGGGGTGTTGTGGGAGGGGGTGAATGGGTGATTTCACAAATTTTGCACAGAAATGGGGGAGTGTGGGCGGTCACGAAGTGCGAAATTTTTTGTACACTCTTTACGCAAGACTACTGAGCTCATTTGTCCCTCTGTCCTCACATCTCCCCCCTCCCCCCCCTCCCCCCCTCCCCCCCTCCCCCCTCCCCATCCTCGTTCATTCATCCCCATTATTTTCAACTCCGGCCGCGGTCCCTGCCACATCAACACGTCACAGATCCACTTACTGTGTAATCTTTATGTGCAGAGCTTCTGAAAATAAAAGCACTTGTTTAGAAGTGTGTGCACACTTAGCGTAAACATAGCGGCGCTTTCTTTATTTTTCATGTATTTTTTTCTCTTGTCTAAAGACAAACAGTTCAAAGCATAGAAAACCCCTGGACAGTAAGCGGTAACTCCGTCGCAATGTATCTTATAACTTCTAAATTCTTCAGTATTTCAGGAGATATTTTTGTGCAATTTGTTAAAAAGTCACAAGATTTTCTTCTTGTTTCTGTCACGTGTACGGTTTTTTTTCTCCCGCGCTGCTTGCAGGCCTGTGTGAGTGTGGTACGTGGAGAAAAACAAATATTCACCAACACTTGTTTCGCTTCTCGTAAACATCTGCGGTAGTTGAATCCTTTTTGCTTCAATTTTTTTATGTTGTTTGTGAAAAGCATGTTTTCTTTCCTGCAGGTTCTGATTTTCCCAAGTGTTTTAAGTCAATGTATATATTTTTTTTCAAAATATCAAAGTGTTGGACATACAGAAGTTTGTGTAGTGCATGCCGGCAAGTATCCGCATTCAGATTTACATCGTGTGTGTTTTAAAGAGTGTCTTTGGTGCTGTAATTTTCCTGATGTTTTTTTTTTTTCGTTCTGTGGACTATACCATGGTTGTATGTTGTCATTTGTGTGGGAAATGGTCACCCTTAGACTGTTTGCCGAGCCGCTACCACCCCCGCTCCCCCCGCTCACCCCCGCTCCCCCCTCGCTCCCCCTCCCCCCGCTCCCCCCCGCCGCTACCACCCCCCGCTCACCCCCGCCGCTGCCCCCGCTCCCCCGCTCTCCTCGCCGCTACCCCCGCTCCCCCGCTCTCCTCGCCGCTACCACCTCCCGCCGCTACCACCCCCCGCCGCTACCACCCCCCCGACGCTACCACCCCCCGCTCCCCCCGCCGCTCCTCCGCTCCCCCCATCTTCAGATTCAGTAATCAGTATGCTCTCTTGATAAGTCGGTTTCTTACGTGTCTTTTTGTTCAGTCTTTGTTTCTTTGTTTTTGTTTTTTGTTGTTGTTTTTTTACGCGTGTGTGATCAATCTTCTTTGTTGGTCCCTGTGTCTTCATGGTGCACCCACCCGGGCCTGGCCCCACCCCACCCTATCCACCCGGGCTGGCCCCACCCCACCCTATCCACCCGGGACTAGCTCCTCCATACACCCCATCCAACCGAGCCTGGCCCCACCCCACCCTACCCACTCGTGCCTATCCCCTCCACCACTCACCCCAACACACGCCCACACACCCCCACCCATCCGGGCTTAACCCCTCCATCCCCCATCCACCCGGGCCTGGCCCCACCCAACCCGACCCTACCCACCAGGCCTAGCCCCTCCACACACACCCCCCCCCCCCCTCCATTAACCCCGTCCCAGCACCTTCACCCACCCGGGCCCAGCCCCTCCATACACCTGACCCACCCGGACCTATCCCCTCCACTACTCACCCCCACACACGCCAACACCCCCCCCCCCGATTAACCCGGTCCCAGCACCTTCACACCTCCACCCATCCGGGCCTAGCTCCTCCACACCCCCTCATCCGGGCCCAACCCTTCCACACCTACACCCATCCGGGCCTAGCCCCTGCACCACTCCCCTACCCACTCAGGCCTAGCTCCTCCACACCCCCTCATCCGGGCCCAACCCTTCCACACCTACACCCATCCGGTCCCAGCACCTTCACACCTCCACCCATCCGGGCCTAGCTCCTCCACACCCCCTCATCCGGGCCCAACCCTTCTACAACTCCACCCATCCGGGCCTAGCCCCTCCACTCCCCTACCCACTCAGGCCTAGCCCCTCCACACCCCCTCACCCGGGCTCAACCCTTCCACACCTCCACCCATCCGGGCCTAGCCCCTGCACCACTCCCCTACCCACTCAGGCCTAGCTCCTCCACACCGCCTCATCCGGGCCCAACCCTTCCACACCTCCACCCATCCGGGCCTAGCCCCTGCACCACTCCCCTACCCACTCAGGCCTAGCTCCTCCACACCGCCTCATCCGGGCCCAACCCTTCCACACCTCCACCCATCCGGGCCTAGCCCCTGCAGCACTCCCCTACCCACTCAGGCCTAGCTCCTCCACACCCCCTCATCCGGGCCCAACCCTTCCACACCTCCACCCATCCGGGCCTAGCCCCTGCACCACTCCCCTACCCACTCAGGCCTAGCTCCTCCACACCGCCTCATCCGGGCCCAACCCTTCCACACCTCCCACCCATCCGGGCGTAGCCCCTGCACCACTCCCCTACCCACTCAGGCCTAGCTCCTCCACACCGCCTCATCCGGGCCCAACCCTTCCACACCTCCCACCCATCCGGGCCTAGCCCCTGCACCACTCCCCTACCCACTCAGGCCTAGCTCCTTCACACCGCCTCATCCGGGCCCAACCCTTCCACACCTCCACCCATCCGGGCCTAGCCCCTGCACCACTCCCCTACCCACTCAGGCCTAGCTCCTCCACACCGCCTCATCCGGGCCCAACCCTTCCACACCTCCCACCCATCCGGGCCTAGCCCCTGCAGCACTCCCCTACCCACTCAGGCCTAGCTCCTCCACACCCCCTCATCGGGGCCCAACCCTTCCACACCTACACCCATCCGGGCCTAGCCCCTGCAGCACTCCCCTACCCACTCAGGCCTAGCTCCTCCACACCGCCTCATCCGGGCCCAACCCTTCCACACCTACACCCATCCGGGCCTAGCCCCTGCAGCACTCCCCTACCCACTCAGGCCTAGCTCCTCCACACCCCCTCATCCGGGCCCAACCCTTCCACACCTCCCACCCATCCGGGCCTAGCCCCTGCACCACTCCCCTACCCACTCAGGCCTAGCTCCTCCACACCCCCTCATCCGAGCCCAACCCTTCCACACCTACACCCATCCGGGCCTAGCCCCTGCAGCACTCCCCTACCCACTCAGGCTTAGCTCCTCCACACCGCCTCATCCGGGCCCAACCCTTCCACACCTCCCACCCATCCGGGCCTAGCCCCTGCAGCACTCCCCTTCCCACTCAGGCCTAGCTCCTCCACACCCCCTCATCCGAGCCCAACCCTTCCACACCTACACCCATCCGGGCCTAGCCCCTGCAGCACTCACCTACCCACTCAGGCCTAGCTCCTCCACACCGCCTCATCCGGGCCCAACCCTTCCACACCTCCATCCATCCGGGCCTAACCCCTCCACACCCCCTCACCCGGGCTCAACCCTTCCACACCTCCCACCCATCCGGGCCTAGCCCCTGCAGCACCCAACCGGGGTTTATTCCGAATCGCCTACTTTACGTTATTTGCAGAAATTAAACTAGAAAATTGTCAAACAATTCGGACATCATGAGTGCTCTGTGGTTCATTCCTGAGTTTCCTAAATTGTTTTCAAGCAAAGATACATTCGGAGACGATTGTTGTTAAAAAGAAAGAAACATGTGAAGGCCAATTGTTTTATCTATTTCGCAAGGACATTCAGTTATCAGCTGTGTGTGTGTGATCTTGACAAGCCACTTGATTATGTGGATATTGTAGCGACGCTTGGAAGCCTGTGTGAGAAAATTTAAAAAAAAAGGGATTGATTGCGACATGTCACTGGGTGAATTACAGAACCTGTTCGCACAGCAGTCTCTGGAACAGTCCGAAAAGTTCATCACCACGAGCCAGGTTTCCATGGAAACACGTGAGCCTGCAGAGAAACCGCACACTCTGGAAGAGTACTCTATCGATCATTTCAGGTAGCCACTTTAATCGCTTCTCGCTGTAAAAAAATATGCCAAGCAACATAAATAAAATGGGGGCGACAGTCAGTCAATGAAAAATGAAAAAAAGTATATTTATATGTAAAAAGGGTTGAAAATGTGGGCCGTTCATTTGAAAAAAAAAAGTGTACACGAAACAAAGTGCCCCCCACCCCCTCTAAATTAAAAGGCGTTAGGAGGGAAAATGTAATCGTAAGTGATAAAAATCCGGTGTTTGCACTCCGGCGTTGGTGCTGTCAGACTCTAAATTTAAAGCACAGGAAGAGTTTGAATCAAGTTTGAATTGTGTGCAGACTTGTATGCGTTTGATGTTGGGTTCATGCAGAGCTCCGCCAAAAAGAACGCTATCGAAGACACTGTCACTGTCGTCTGCCAAGCGCCGCCGCCAGGACGAGCTTTGGCGCTACAGCAAGGAGCCCATCAAGCAGCCCCTCCTCAAGAAACTACTAGGTGAGGGTCATGTCAGCCCCCTCACCCTGCCCCCTACCCTGCCCCCCCCCACGCCAGGACTAGCTGTGGCGCTACAGCAAGGAGCCCATCAAGCAGCCTCTCCTCAAGAAACTACTAGGTGAGGGTCATGTCAGCCCCCTCACCCTACCCCTCCCCCCCCCCCCCAGCCGCCAGGACGAGCTGTGGCGCTACAGCAAGGAGCCCATCAAGCAGCCCCTCCTCAAGAAACTACTAGGTGAGGGTCATGTCAGCCCCCTCACCCTGCCCCCTACCCTGCCCCCCCCCACCCCCGCCAGGACGAGCTGTGGCGCTACAGCAAGGAGCCCATCAAGCAGCCTCTCCTCAAGAAACTACTAGGTGAGGGTCATGTCAGCCCCCTCACCCTACCCCTCCCCCCCCCCCCCAGCCGCCAGGACGAGCTGTGGCGCTACAGCAAGGAGCCCATCAAGCAGCCTCTCCTCAAGAAACTACTAGGTGAGGGTCATGTCAGCCCCCTCACCCTACCCCCTACCCTACCTCCCCCCCCCCCCCCGACAGGATGAGCTGTGGCGCTACAGCAAGGAGCCCATCAAGCAGCCCCTCCTCAGGAAACTACTAGATGAGGGTCATGCCAGCCCCCTCACCCTACCCCCTACCCTACCCCCCCCCCCCCTCCGACAGGATGAGCTGTGGCGCTACAGCAAGGAGCCCATCAAGCAGCCTCTCCTCAAGAAACTACTAGGTGAGGGTCATGTCAGCCCCCTCACCCTGCCCCCTACCCTGCCCCCCCCCCCCCCACGCCAGGACTAGCTGTGGCGCTACAGCAAGGAGCCCATCAAGCAGCCTCTCCTCAAGAAACTACTAGGTGAGGGTCATGCCAGCCCCTTACCCTACCCCCTAACCCCCCTCCCCTCCCCCCGCCAGGATGAGCTGTGGCGCTACAGCAAGGAACCCATCAAGCAGCCCCTCCCCAAGTAACTACTAGGTGAGGGTCATGCCAGCCCCTTCACCCTACCCCCTCCTCTCTCTCCCCTTCCCCCGCCAGGACGAGCTGTGGCGCTACAGCAAGGAGCCCATCAAGCAGCCCCTCCTCAAGAAACTACTAGGTGAGGGTCATGCCAGCCCCCTCACCCTACCCCCTACCCTACCCCCCCCCCCGCCAGGACGAGCTGTGGGGCTACAGCAAGGAGCCCATCAAGCAGCCCCTCCTCAAGAAACTACTAGGTGAGGGTCATGCCAGCCCCCTCACCCTACCCCCTCCCCTCCCCCCCCCCCCCCGCCAGGACGAGCTGTGGCGCTACAGCAAGGAGCCCATCAAGCAGCCTCTCCTCAAGAAACTACTAGGTGAGGGTCATGTCAACCCCCTCACCCTGCCCCCTACCCTGCCCCCCCCCCCCACGCCAGGACTAGCTGTGGCGCTACAGCAAGGAGCCCATCAAGCAGCCTCTCCTCAAGAAACTACTAGGTGAGGGTCATGTCAGCCCCCTTACCCTACCCCTGCCCTCCCCCCCCCCCCCCGCCAGGATGAGCTGTGGCGCTACAGCAAAGAGCCCATCAAGCAGCCTCTCCTCAAGAAACTACTAGGTGAGGGTCATGTCCCCCACTACCAGCACCACCCCCGCCACCACCATCACCACCACCACCATTACCAAGCACCGCAATCACGATATGATATACAGTTTTAAATAAACAATTAAATCAATATAATTCTGAAAAGTGGTTAAAAAAAGTCTAAAAAAGTCATGAATAATAAACCGAATCCCAAACTCCTACCTCATATCCATTCACCTCTCCTCCGCCCCCCCTCCCTCCTCCACCCGCGTGTTGACCCAAGTGTTGACGACGGCTGACATTGGCTGTGAGCCGGGGCTTTCAGGCAAAGAGGAGCTCAGCCAGGAGGCTACCTACCATCCTCAGGCACACGGGCGGCGATTCCAGCAAGCTTGCTGGCTGCCCAGACCCCTACTCCCTCCCCCCCACCCGCATATAGACCCACGTGTTGACGACGGCTGACATTGGCTGTGTGCCGGGGCTTTCAGGCAAGGAGGAGCTCAGCCAGGAGGCTATCTACCATCCTCAGGCACACGGGCGGCCATTCCAGCAAGCTTGCTGGCTGCCCAGACCCCTACTTCCCCCCCCCCCCCACCCGCATGTAGGCCCACGTGTTGACGACGGCTGACATTGGCTGTGTGCCGGGGCTTTCAGGCAAGGAGGAGCTCAGCCAGGAGGCTATCTACCATCCTCAGGTACACGGGCGGCCATTCCAGCAAGCTTGCTGGCTGCCCAGACCCCTACTCCCCCCCCCCCCCCCCTCGTGTAGGCCCACGTGTTGACGACGGCGGACATTGGCTGTGTGCCGGGGCTTTCAGGCAAGGAGGAGCTCAGCCAGGAGGCTATCTACCATCCTCAGGTACACGGGCGGCCATTCCAGCAAGCTTGCTGGCTGCCCAGACCCCTACTCCCCTCCCCCTCCCCCCCCCCCCCCCGTGTAGGCCCACGTGTTGACGACGGCTGACATTGGCTGTGTGCCGGGGCTTTCAGGCAAGGAGGAGCTGAGCCAGGAGGCTATCTACCTTCCTCAGGTACACGGGCGGCCATTCCAGCAAGCTTGCTGGCTGCCCAGACCCCTACTCCCCCCTCTCCCTCCCCCCCCCCCCCGTGTAGGCCCACGTGTTGACGACGGCTGACATTGGCTGTGTGCCGGGGCTTTCAGGCAAGGAGGAGCTCAGCCAGGAGGCTATCTACCTTCCTCAGGTACACGGGCGGCCATTCCAGCAAGCTTGCTGGCTGCCCAGACCCCTACTCCCCTCCCCCCCCCCCCCACCCGCATGTAGGCCCACGTGTTGACGACGGCTGACACTGGCTGTGTGCCGGGGCTTGCAGGCAAGGAGGAGCTGAGCCAGGAGGCGTGCATGTGCTACCTGGCGATCTTCAAGTACATGGGCGACCACCCCAGCAAGCTTGCTGGCTGCCCAGACCCTTACTCCCCTCCCCCCCCCCACCCGCATATATACCCACGTGTCGACGACGGCTGACATTGGCTGTGTGCCGGGGCTTTCAGGCAAGGAGGAGCTCAGCCAGGAGGCGTGCATGTGCTACCTGGCCATCCTCAAGTACATGGGCGACCACCCCAGCAAGCGCAGCCGCACCGGCAACGAGCTCACCGACCAGATATTCGAACCTCCGCTCAAACACGTGAGTGACCTTAACCTGGAGATAAGCCCCAACCATTAAAGTGAATACCTTAAGGCCCATTCATACCAGTGTATTGTATTCGAACTGGAAGCAGTTTTGGCATGTGACCGACTGCTGTGGAAGATAATTTAGTCCTTGAGACGTCATATTACATATAACAAAGAAGAAACGCAGAAATAAAGACCCTTTGGGTGAAAGTGGTGTTTGTTGGCAGCTGTAATTGGACCTTCGGTACGAATCTGTGAAGGCCAAGCCCAGGCGTAGAGACGGTTACATAATCTGATAGAAATGTATTTATAGATTTAATTTTTATGAAATTATATATTCAAAAAAAAAATAATAATAAATTACCGTAATAAAAACAGTAAGATACCGTATTTGCAGGATATTTTGCGCGACGAGATTTTCTGCCAGGTGATCAAGCAGCTGACTGATAACCGCCAGCGGCTGAGCGAGGAGCGCGGCTGGGAGCTCATGTGGCTGGCCACCGGCTGCTTCGCGCCCAGCACCAACCTCCTCAAGGAGGTCACCCTCTTCCTGAGGTCAAGGTCACGCAACCAAGTGGCGGTCGATTGTCTCAACCGTCTGCAGAAAACATTGAGGTCGGTCAGGAGTTCGGTCGGTCAGGAGTTCAAGAAAACTTTGATTTGAAAAAATGACGAAAGAAATCTTAAGGCAGTTGGCGAATAATAAGTTAGAATGTGAAATTAATTTAGTATTGGCTGGGATAACAAAATATCGGTCGAACTATATTGCATATTAACACATCACTGCATGGTGAGTTAATGAGGTTGTGTGACGTCATGGCATGGGTATCGTAGAAACGGCTGACTGCGTAATATGTTAAATGGCTGCCCGTTCGTGATGATGATATTCATGATGCTCTGTGACGTCATAACATGGGCTCCCGTGGAACAGTTGACTGCGTAGCGTATTCGAGACGCCATATGACGTCACGCATGTGCTTGGGCTTCAGGAACGGCAGCCGGAAGTACCCGCCGCACCAGGTCGAAGTGGAGGCCATCCAACACAAAACCACACAGATCTTCCATAAAGTCTACTTCCCTGACGACTCAGACGAGGTGACGCCCCCCTGCCCCCTCCCCTTTATAACGTCACACTGACCCCTCACCCACCCTCCCGTACCTTGTTTTAATGTCACATTGCTGGCCGCATTGGTATCAACTTAATAAACAGTGTCACAGTTTTCTTGCAGTTTTTGAAAGGAAAAATGTGTTAATATATACAGTACTATAATAATGTTCTTGCGTATCAGATAAGTAAATGTTGGTCTGATTGATTGATTGATCGATGGATTGATTGATTGATAGGCATTTGAAGTAGACTCGAGCACTCGTGCGAAAGATTTCTGTCAAAGCATTTCACAGCGACTAAACCTGAAATCTGCAGAAGGCTTCAGTTTATTCGTCAAAATCGCTGATAAAGGTAAGATTCTAAACCTGCTTCTGCAAAAAAAGAAGGATTCTAAATCCGTGGAGAGGAGTGACATGTGAAATCGTGTTTCTGTCATCAGCGTGCATCCTTGAATTCTCGATGTTGACATATGACATCGTGTTTTAGTCATCGGCTTACCTACTCGAGTTCTCGATGTTGACATATGACATCGTGTTTCCGTCATCAGCATACATCAATGAGTTCTCAATGTTGACATGTGACATCGTGTTTCAGTCAACAGCTTACTTGAGTTGTCGATGTTGACATATGATAACCTGTTTCAGTTATCAACCTACATTCATGATTTCTCGATGTTGACATATGACATCGTGTTTCAGTCATCAGCATACATTCATGAGTTCCCGATGTTGACATATGACATCGGGTTTCAGTCATCAGCTTACTGACTTGAGTTCTCGATGTTGACATATGATATCGTGTTTCAGTCATCAGCATACATCCACGAGTTCCCGATGTTGACATATGATATCGTGTTTCAGTTATCAGCGTACATCCATGAGTTCTCGATATTGACATATGATATCGTGTTTCAGTCATCAGTGTACATCTGTGAGTTCTCGATGTTGACATATGATATCGTGTTTCAGTCATCGACGTACTGACATGAGTTCTCGATGTTGACATATGATATCGTGTTTTAGTCATCAGTGTACATCTGTGAGTTCTCGATGTTGACATATGACATCGTGTTTCAGTCATCAGCTTACTGACTTGAGTTCTCGATGTTGACATATGACATCGTGTTTCAGTCATCAGCGTATATCCATGAGTTCCCGATGTTGACATATGACATCGTGTTTCAGTCATCAGCGTATATCCATGAGTTCCCGATGTTGACATATGACATCGTGTTTCAGTCATCAGCGTATATCGATGAGTTCCCGATGCTGACATATGATACCCCGTTTCAGTTATCAGCATACATCCATGAGTTCTCGATGTTAACATATGATATCGTGTTCCAGTCATCAGTGTACATCTGTGAGTTCTCGATGTTGACATATGACATCGTGTTTCAGTCATGAGCTTACTGACTTGAGTTCTCGATGTTGACATATGATACCCTGTTTCAGTTATCAGCGTACCGGAGGGCGACTTTTTCTTCGACTTCGTGCGTCACCTCACGGACTGGATCAAGAAAGCGAGACCTGTTAGGGAGGGTGAGTCCTTGCAGAGAAATAGGGAGAGAGGAGTAGAAAGGGAGGAGGGAAGGGGGGGAGGTTATGCTGTTTTGTGATGACCAAGTATTTTTCCGGCCTAAGGTTGCATCCCCCCCCAAAAAAAAAAAATAGTAATAATAATAATAAATAAATCAATCAATCAACAAATAAAAAAAAAAACAGAGTAATAACAGTAAATAAAGTATTAACACTAAACTTAAACCACCAGCCCTCAGTTCACATATCAATTATTCTGTGTTCCAGGCGTCAGTCTTCAGTTGACATATCAATTATTCTGTGTTCCAGGCGCCAGCCCTCAGTTGACATATCAATTATTCTGTTTCAGGCGCCAGCCCTCAGTTGACATATCAATTATTCTGTTTCAGGCTCCAGCCCTCAGTTCACATATCAAATATTCCGTGTTTCAGGCGCCAGCCCTCAGTTCACGTATCAAGTGTTCTTCATGAAGAAGCTGTGGACGAGTACTGTGCCGGGCAAAGACAAGAACGCAGATATTATCTTCCACTACCACCAAGTGGGTCATCCTCCGCTAGCTAACCCCCCACTAAGTCACTCCCCCCCCCCCCCGCTAAGTCACTCCCGCCCCCAACTAAGTCACTCCCGCCCCCCCCCACTACCACCGAGTAGGTCATCCTCCGCTAGCTAACCCCCCACTAAGTCACTCCCGCCCCCACCAACTAAGTCACTCCCGCCCCCCCAACTAAGTCACTCCCGCTCCCCCCCCCCCGCCACTAAGTCACTCCCGCCCCCCACTACCACCAAGTAGGTCATCCCAGGATTATTTGAACATGTACTGCCGTGTCTGTGAGTTATCCGAGCACTGCCGTGTCTGTGAGTTATCCGAGCACTACCGTGTCTGTGAGTTATCCGAGCACTGCCGTGTCTGTGAGTTATCCGAGCACTGCCGTGTCTGTGAGTCAGCTGAGCATTGTCGTGTGCGTGAAGTTATCTGAGCATTGTCATGTCTGAGTCAGCCGAGCATTGTCGTGTCTTGTCCTGTTTCCAGGAGTTACCCAAGCTGTTGCGAGGTTATCACAAGTGTTCACGTGAAGAAGCGATACAACTGGCTGCGCTTATCTACAGGGTCAAATACGGCGACGACAAGACGAATCTGCCCAACATACCGTAAGACCTCTGCTGACGTCATAAAACTTTAGTCTTAACATGCCTGTGATTTAGATGTGGAGTCGTATTTGTCCTAATTTTTAAGTATGTTCAAAAAAATATGTTTAAAAATATATCATAATAAACATAATACTTGTATAATAGTAAGATGAGGAAAAACTCCAAATGTGCGATCTGATTTAAAGGCAAAATCAATAAACTGTTTGACAACCGCCCTCGCCCCCCCTCCCTACCATCCAAGCACTCGAGAAGCTAATATCTGTGCACACCTAG
Organism: Protula sp. h YS-2021; assembly: GCA_949752745.1. NCBI lineage: Eukaryota > Metazoa > Annelida > Polychaeta > Sabellida > Serpulidae > Protula > Protula sp. h YS-2021. The sequence continues at coordinate 5,653,781 of OX457034.1, forward strand.
CCGTGAAAACATTTACCTCCCACCAGTAAACATGCCCATCCACCCCATCCCCTCCCCCCTCCCCCACCGTCTCCTCTAACTCGAAGCGGTTGTGTCGCGAGTGGTTAGTGTAGTTTCTGCGTTGCTGGTAATAGGCGGATGTTGAAGGACCTGGTGCCAGCTGACCTGCACCGCGCCATGTCGTCACAGGAGTGGTCGCGCACCATAGAGTCGGCCTACAAGCGTGACGTGGGCATGAAGCCCGAGGATGCCAAGGTGGCCATGCTCAAACTCAGGTCAGTGCACCCACCTCCCCTCCCCTCACCTCACCTCCCCTCCCCTCCCGTCACCTCACCTCCCCTCACCTCATCAAACCATAGAGTCGGCCTACAAGCGCGATGTGGGCATGAAGCCCGAGGATGCTAAAGTGGCCATGCTCAAACTCAGGTCAGTGCACTCACCTCCCCTCCCCTCCCCTCCCCTCCACTCCCGTCACCTCCCCTCACCTCACCTCATCAAACCATAGAGTCGGCCTACAAGCGCGACGTGGGTATGAAGCCCGAGGATGCCAAGGTGGCCATGCTCAAACTCAGGTCAGTGCACCCACCTCCCCTCCCCTCCCCTCACCTCCCCTCCCTTCCCGTCACCTCACCTCCCCTCACCTCACCTCATCAAACCATAGAGTCGGCCTACAAGCGCGACGTGGGCATGAAGCCCGAGGATGCCAAGATGGCCATGCGCAAACTCAGGTCAGTGCACCCACCTCCCCTCCCCTCCCCTCCCGTCACCTCACCTCCCCTCACCTCACCTCATCAAAGCATAGAGTCGGCCTACAAGCGTGACGTGGGCATGAAGCCCGAGGATGCCAAGGTGGCCATGCTCAAACTCAGGTCAGTGCACCCACCTCCCCTCCCCTCACCTCCCCTCCCTTCCCGTCACCTCCCCTCCCCTCACCTCACCTCATCAAACCATAGAGTCGGCCTACAAGCGCGACGTGGGCATGAAGCCCGAGGATGCCAAGGTGGCCATACTCAAACTCAGGTCAGTGCACCCACCTCCCCTCCCCTCCCCTCCCCTCCCGTCACCTCCCCTCACCTCACCTCATCAAACCATAGAGTCTGCCTACAAGCGCGACGTGGGCATGAAGCCCGAGGATGCCAAGGTGGCCATGCTCAAACTCAGGTCAGTGCACCCACCTCCCCTCCCCTCACCTCACCTCCTCTCCCCTCCCCTCACGTCACCTCCCCTCCCCTCATGTCACCTCCCTCCCCTCACCTCTTCTCACCCCACCTCCCCTCGCCACACCTCATCACCCCCATCCCCTCACCTCATCTCACCACACCTTCCCTCGCCTCACCTCTCCTCCCCTCACCAGACCTCGTTCGCAATCACCTCCCCTCACCTCACCACACCTTCCTTTCCCACACGCATGGAATTGAAGTACACCTTCAGTTCTGGTCCTACTTAGAATTCTAATCGGCCTTGATCTTCCAAAGTACGAGCTGGGGTTCTAGGCTGGGTTCTAGTTATCCGGGCGGTAGTAGACGCTCGAGTTCGGTTTCTAGCTGTCAGGGTGGAGGTAGGCGTTCTAGGCTGGATTCTAGTTGTCGGGGTGGGGGTAGACGTTCTGGGTATGGTTCTAGTTGTCTGGGTGGGGGTAGACGTTCTAGGTTGGGTCCAGTTGTCGGGGCGGCGATAGACGTTCCAGGTTGGGTTCTAGCTGTCGGGGTGGCGGTAGGCGTTCTAGGCTGGATTCTAGTTGTCGGGGTGGGGGTAGACGTTCTGGGTATGGTTCTAGTTGTCTGGGTGGGGGTAGACGTTCTAGGTTGGGTCCAGTTGTCGGGGCGGCGATAGACGTTCCAGGTTGGGTTCTAGCTGTCGGGGTGGCGGTAGGCGTTCTAGGCTGGATTCTAGTTGTCCTGATGGCGGTAGACGTTCTATGTTGGGTTCCGCTTGTCGGGTGGGGGCAGACGTTTCTGGGTATGGTTCTAGTTGTCGGGGTGGGGGTAGGCGTTGTAGGCTGGGTCTAGTTGTCGGGGTGGCGGTAGACGTTCTAGTTGTCTGCTTGTTGTTTCAGCTACAAGTGGCCGACTTTTGGCTCCGCCTTCTTCGAGGTGAAGCAGACGACCGAGCCGGGCTACCCGGAAGTCCTCCTCATAGCAATCAACAAACATGGCGTCAACCTGATACACCCGCAAAGCAAGGTCAGTAGCAATGAGATGTGTCTATAACAGAAGGTCGTGATAACCCGTATCTTGAGGTCCCATGCGGTCCGTACCGAGCCAAGCGATTATCTAAGTCTTATTAAGGGTTAGTAAAATGTATGCGTCTATTGATATGAGGCTCGTTAATGTAAGAAAAAGAATATTTAAGATTTATGCATGAGCCAAAAAAAAAAAAAAAAAAAAAAAGGCTGCTAAAAGAATAAGAAAACGAGAGGCATTGAAATGGCGATGCGGGGAAATGAGATGACGTGTGAATGACGTGATTGTGCAGGACATTCTGGCGACGCATCCGTTCACGAAGATATCCAACTGGTCCAGTGGCAACACGTACTTCCACATGACGATAGGCAACCTGGTGCGCGGCAGTAAGCTGCTGTGCGAGACGCAGCTGGTGAGTACACGCGCACTCTCATCTCGTACACGCGCACTGTCATGTTGTACACGCACATTCTCGTGTCGTACATGCACACTGTCCTGTGGTACACGCGCACTCTCGTGTCGTACACGCGCACTGTCCTGTGGTGCACGTGCACTCTCGTGTCGTACACGTGTACAGTTCTGTAGTGCACATGCACTCTCGTGTCGTACATGTGTACAGTCCTGAAGTGCAAGTGCACTCTCGTGTCGTGCATGTCACTGTTCTGTGGTGCACGTGCACTCTTGTGTCGTACACGTACACAGTCCCGCGGTGCACGTGCACTCCCGTGTCGTACACGTGCACTCTCGTATTGTTCACACGCACTGGTTTGTGGTACACGCGTACTGTCCTGTGGTGCACGTGCACTCTCGTGTCGTACACGCGCACTGTTTTGTGGTACACATGCACTGCACCTGCGTAAATATAATAAAATAATAATGATAAAAGAGTAAATAATTAGAAGAAATTTCGAAAAGGAAACTTTGTGAAGTGTAGCTCCGTAGGATGGGGTATGAGGGAGGGAGGGGGTGGGGTTGGTAGGCTTGGCTGTTTGAGGGTGGCGTAGGCTTTAATTAGTGTGAGCGATGGAATGATAGTCCAGATGTTCCAGGTCAGAATTTGGCAGTGGTTTAACTTAATTTCAAAGTTTCTGGACAAATGAATACAGTGGTCTGACGTGAGAGAATTCAAAGGATCGGGGTGGGGAAGGGTTGGGGAGGCGTGAAAGCGTACGATAATATTCCCATGCACTGTTGTTTTGGTCTCCAGGGATACAAGATGGACGATTTGCTGACGTCATACATCAGCCTCATGCTTACAACTATGAACAAGCAGCGCACCATAAGACGTCAGTGAGGCGTGACGTCACTGAGTGTGACGTCACCAGAATACAGCTGTCTTCACTCAAGAAAATGCACCTGAACAAAGTCATCGCAAAAAAATGTTGTCACAACTTATGTCGTCACTGAAAAAATGTTGTCAGTGAAATGTCGCTGAAAAATGTGTGGTCGCTAAAATGTAGTCTTGATGACATTCACTTCGACATAAGCAATGTTTGCGTGATAGCACTACTCGTAAAACAGTGTCTGTCTATACCTGTGTAATCTGTCATGCGGTCACCCTGTGTCTCCGTTGTCGTGTACGTCAAGTTGTGTGTCGTTACGTCAGGGCGGCCGCTGTCTGACGTCGTCTTGTCTTTGATGCGGGGCATCGAATCGATGGTGTCGTGGCTGAGAAATTTCACTTTCACCGCATGTTTTCGTTCCTCGACAAATGAATTGCAATTATATTGTGAAGTATGCAGAACTTTTGTATATAAATGATTTGATGTAGATTTTTTTTCTAACAAGGGTCAAGTAAATGTAGTGCTATACTAAGCGAGGGTTTGTACACGAATGCATTTAAGTTTTGTTTGGATTCTGTGTGGAGTGTAGTGGGTCAAGGACACGGAGTACTCTGTGTGGAGTGTAGTGGGTCAAGGGCTACTAGCACTCTGTGTGGAGTGTATTGGGTCAAGGGCACGGGATACTCTGTGTGGAGTGTAGTGGGTCAAGGGCTACTAGTACTCTGTGTGGAGTGTATTGGGTCAAGGGCACTGGATACTCTGTGTGGAGTGTAGTGGGTCAAGGGCTACTAGCACTCTGTGTGGAGTGTATTGGGTCAAGGGCACGGGATACTCTGTGTGGAGTGTAGTGGGTCAAGGGCTACTAGTACTCTGTGTGGAGTGTATTGGGTCAAGGGCACGGGATACTCTGTGTGGGGTGTAGTGGGTCAAGGGCACGGGATACTCTGTGTGGAGTGTAGTGGGTCAAGGGCTACTAGTACTCTGTGTGGAGTGTATTGGGTCAAGGGCACGGGATACTCTGTGTGGAGTGTAGTGGGTCAAGGGCTACTAGCACTCTGTGTGGAGTGTATTGGGTCAAGGGCACGGGATACTCTGTGTGGAGTGTAGTGGGTCAAGGGCTACTAGCACTCTTTGTGGAGTGTATTGGGTCAAGGGCACGGGATACTCTGTGTGGAGTGTAGTGGGTCAAGGGCTACTAGTACTCTGTGTGGAGTGTATTGGGTCAAGGGCACGGGATACTCTGTGTGGAGTGTAGTGGGTCAAGGGCTACTAGCACTCTGTGTGGAGTGTATTGGGTCAAGGGCACGGGATACTCTGTGTGGAGTGTAGTGGGTCAAGGGCTACTAGTACTCTGTGTGGAGTGTATTGGGTCAAGGGCACGGGATACTCTGTGTGGAGTGTACCTGTACAACTCATTGGGTGCTCTTGTCTGGAGTGTGGGTGAAAAAAGGCAGGGACTACTGTGTGAAGTGTCGTCGGCCCCAGCCATGTTGTAACGAGATTGTAACGAGATATTTTCTCATCACATAGGGTATCACACAAGTTGTACTTTGTGGAGGTTTATCATTGATTGGCTGATCAATGCCTAACTTAGACTGACCGTTGATTGGTTGATTAGGGCCTGACGATGATGAGCCGTTGATTGGCTGGTCAGGGCCTGATTTACGCTGGTAGTTGATTGGCTGATTAGTGCCTAACTCAGACTGGCCGTTGATTGGCTGATTAGGGCCTGACTGCGACGAGCCGTCTATTGGCTTGTCGGGGTCTGACTGACGAACCGGCGGACAGTTATGACACCACGTGATTGGCTGATCAGGGTGGTGATAACACCGCGTGATTGGCTGGTCAGGGCGGTGATGACAGCACGTAATTGGCTGGTCAGGGTGGTGATGACACCACGTGATCGGCTGGTCAGGGCGGTGATGACAGCACGTGATTGGCTGATCAGGGCGGTGATGACAGCACGTGATTGGCTGATCAGGGCGGTGATGACACCACGTGATTGGCTGATCAGGGCCGAGATGACAGCACGTGATTGGCTTGTCAGGGCGGTGATGACACCACGTGATTGGCTGGTCAGGGCGGTGATGACACCACGTGATTGGCTGGTCAGGGCGGTGATGACACCATATGATTGTAAATGTAGTGAAGCTTTATCGATTCATGTGCAATTATTTCCATCCCTCCTCGAGGTTGGATCTAATAGACTTGTGATATTGTTTAATTGGCGCTATATAGATCCTTAAAAAATGTGTACACCCTCATCCAACCCCCCCCCTCCCCTCCCATAAATTCTGTGGTGGTGCGTAGCACTGAGGTGGCACAAGAGTCGTTAGTACTACAACCGCTGCCGCTTTCTGTTTTGGGTGTTTATTTGCTGCTTTCTCTTCCAGTGCCTTGTAGAATGTAGAATTGTGTTATTTTATGTGGCGTAGACAAGTGTGACGTAAACAAGTGTGACGTAGACAATGTCAACAACATCCCATGTGCTGCTGTTAAAGAGCAGGACAATCCCAGGTGCTGCTGCTAAAAAGCAGGACAATCCCAGGTGCTGCTGCTATAACTGCCGTTCTTATATATTTTTAAACTGGTGTTGATTGACTGTTTTGTCACGAAAAAAAAGAACCACCATTAATGAGCAATAATTGAAAGAGGACACACCTCATCCTCCTGAGTAAACCGCCACGCTCTGTACGAGTCAGCAGGGCACTTGTCCTCGGTCACATCTGTACGAGTCAGCAGGGCACATGTCCCCGGTCATATCTGTACGGGTCAGCAGGGCACTTGTCCTGGGTCATATCCGTACGAGTCAGCAGGACACTTGTCCCCGGTCACATCTATAAGAGTCAGCAGGGCACTTGTCCTCGGTCACATCTGTAAGAGTCAGCAGGGCATTTGTCCTCGGTCACATCTGTAAGAGTCAGCAGGGCAATTGTCCTCGGTCACATCTGTATGAGTCAGCAGGGCACTTGTCCTCGGTCACATCTGTAAGAGTCAGCAGGGCACTTGTCCCCGGTCATATCTGTACGAGTCAGCAGGGCACATGTCCTCGGTCACATATGTATGAGTCAGCAGGGCACTTGTCCCCGGTCATATCTGTACGAGTCAGCAGGGCACTTGTCCTCGGTCACATCTGTACGAGTCAGCAGGGCACATGTCCCCGGTCATATCTGTACGAGTCAGCAGGGCACTTGTCCTCGGTCACATATGTATGAGTCAGCAGGGCACATGTCCCCGGTCATATCTGTACGAGTCAGCAGGGCACTTGTCCTCGGTCACATCTGTAAGAGTCAGCAAGGCACTTGTCCCCGGTCACATATGTAAGAGTCAGCAGGGCACTTGTCCCCGGTCATATCTGTAAGAGTCAGCAGGGCACATGTCCCCGGTCACATCTGTACGAGTCAGCAGGGCACATGTCCCCGGTCATATCTGTACGAGTCAGCAGGGCACTTGTCCTCGGTCATATCTGTACGAGTCAGCAGGGCACTTGTCCCCGGTCATATCTGTAAGAGTCAGCAGGGCACATGTCCCCGGTCACATCTGTATGAGTCAGCAGGACACTTTTCCCCGGTCACATCTGTAAGAGTCAGCAGGGCATTTGTCCTCGGTCACATTTGTCATACGTCGCCTTCTCTGCCTGCCTGGTTCTGCGGATTAGTCTAAATCGCCTGTATACACAAGGGGTTATACCTTTGGTTGACTGGAATTGGTAAGTAAATAATAGGATCGTCCGCACCAACGTAGTAATGCTGTCCTAAATGAACTACACAGCCGGGCTGGGGACCTGCCAACTCGCAAGCAACCAGAGGTATTCGTGTGTGGGGGGGGGGGGGACTTCTGATCTGTTTTACCATTCGTGTGTTATCTAGCACGCTGCTGTGCTGTGTTGCAGTGTGTTGCTCATCATGTGTTGCAGTGTGCTGCCAACTATGTGTTTCACGTGACTTTCAGGTGCTGTGAGGTTTATGTGTCTTGTATAATATTACCTGAAAACAGTGATTGGTCCATCCCATGAAAACAGTGATTGGTCCATCACATGAAAACAGTGATTGGTCCATCACATGGCTGTGCTGTGGCATCTGTGCCATAAAATGGAGGCGTAACTTGGAGGGCAAAGTACGTGCTGAAAATGTGGTGTGTAAAATGCGCTAGTTGCCAGATACAATAAGTAGACGACTTTGTTCAGATCAAGATACAAAAAGAGAAAAATTACAAGTGTCCAAAGGCGGCGCGGGCCAAAATGTGGTGTGTAAATAGTTACCGGATGTGCTAAAAATGGCGTTAAAAGTTTAAAAACAAAAAGTTGTTATGGTGGTGCTGCTCCTCTTCTTGCTTCTTTTCTAAAGTAAAAAAAAAATATACATAAAAAAGTTATTTTCTGAAATTTTGCTGAGTTGTCTCCGTTGATTTGTGAACAAGAAGTGCTAGTTTTCCAGTGCGTTTTATTTGTACAGTTGTATATAGTCAGCGTGTGTGTCTTAACAATAATGCTTGGTTGCTATGGTGATGAGCTGGTGTGACGTGTGTCGTACACAGACGCGCACCGTACACACACGCGCGCGCGCCATCTGGCGTGAGAGAGGGAAGGCTTTCGAACAGTGCTGGTGCTGTGGCCAGTAGTGTGTGGCACATCTTAAATGCCCAACATGTACAAAGTAGAGAACTAATATTTGTGAAATCAGCGTTGCCCGCGTTAGTTTTTTTTTTTAAGCGTGTCAAAATTGTGTGTAAAATAAAAAAAGCGTAAAAAAAATAGTCTGTTGCTGGCCGAGCACAGCTGGAATGTTTATCAAGAGTTGGCTCCTGTTTTCAACGAGATTACACTTAGACCTTCACGTTGCATGGCGGTTTATTTGGCCGTAGTTTGTAAACCCATTTGATTCTGTTTTTACTTTCTTTCGTGTTTTAAAAATATTTGGTGATTGATTGAAATTTGAACATCTTTGTACTTGTTTGTGTGAAGTCTGAGAAATTTGAAATTTGAGTGAAATTTGAGCAAATTTATGGCTCTCGGAGGTGTGGCTTCCTGTTGCTTCCGGAGGTGTGGCTTCCGAAGGTGTTGCTTCCGGAGGTGTGGCTTCCGAAGGTGTTGCTTCCTAGGGGTGTGGCTTCCGAAGGTGTTGCTTCCGGAGGTGTTGCTTCCGGAGGTGTGGCTTCCGGAGGTGTGGCTGGTTGTAAAAACATAAATGTAAAAAAAGTATATATGCATATGAATGCAGTCAAATGGGTTTATTACAGCTGACAGAAGACGGAAGTATGAAGAAAACATTATCTCCTGAGTAATATACGTGCTTGCCACTTTAAACGTTTAGTGGTTGTTTATGGTGTTAATCTTGGAGCTGCGTCCCTTGACGTCGTTGTTGTTAGTTCGGTTCATATCAATGTGAAGTCTCACTGTGACCCAGTTCCCTGTCAAGAGGAATCTTTTGTGCTTGAAATAATATTCAGATGTTTGCGTGTGTCGGTGACATGTGACGTGAATGTATCGTTGACACGTGACGTGCGTGTATCGTTGACACGTGACGTGAATGTATCGTTGACACGTGACGTGAATGTATCGTTGACACGTGACGTGAAAGTATCGTTGACGCGTGACGTGCATGTATCGTTGACACGTGATGTGAATGTATCGTTGACACGTGACGTGAATGTATCGTTGACACGTGACGTGCATGTATCGTTGACACGTGACGTGCATGTATCGTTGACACGTGACGTGCATGTACGTTGCGCATTATTCATGGCTGACGAACAAAAAAAGTTAAAAGTGGACATCGGCTTAAAAACCTAAAGCAGGTACATCGGTTTAAAAAATTGAAGTGGAGACATTGGCATTAATTAAGAAAAAAAAAGAAAAGAAAAGAACACTCCATCCTGTCCCACAATTCATTGGCCTATGGACTGGTGTTGACAGAGGACTAGTGTTGACAGAGGACTGGTGTTGACAGAGGACTGGGTCGCGGTACGGACGCTGTTGATTTCCTTTTCTCCGTTTGTTTGTTTGTTTGTTTGTTTGTTACTACTCGCGATGGTGCTGGTACCGGATGAGCGGACAGTCCACTTTGCTATGACAAATTTGCAATATACTATTCAACAAAAGGCGCTCTGTGACGTTAACCGTTGTCTTGTGGTCATTTGTTTTTCCTAGTATGACGTCATTATACTATAAACACCCTGTGCGCTCTGTGACGTTAGCCTGGTGTCATGTGGTCATTTGTTTCTCCGTGTGTGACGTCATTTCCATTTTTGCTCCCAGTGGACAACATTGTGATAAGTTCTTTGTGAAGTCACTAGTGCTGTTTTTCTTCTCGTACATCTCAGAAAGTAGGCGGGGTAGTGGCGGGGAAGTGGCGGCAGTAGCCGGGTAGTGGCGGGGTAGTGAGGGCAGTAGCGGGGTAGTGGCGGATCGCCAATGTCAATTGTGTCGCTTGCGCTTTCTAAAAATGAACGTCATATTATGGTCATTCTTTTACACCAAACAGACGGTATTTTCACAGGTGTTTTCATGGAAAGAAATGGCACAATACGGTGGTCTTCTGTCTGCGGCGGTTTTTTAACCGCAGAGGTCTTCTAATTGTGGAGGTTCTCTGATTGCGGAGGTCCTCTGATTGCGGAGGTCTCATTTGTTTAGCTTTTCAAAATTATTAGGCAAATCCCTTCATGTATGAATAATTTGTTCAGTATATATATAGTTATATAGCGTACAATTTTCAGCTGAAGTAGATCAAGATTGAATTGTACAGGGGTTTCCTGCACTCACATTAGCATTGCGTAGATAGGGCAATTGTTTTGTCAGTTATATGTGAGCAGTTATTTTCTATTCTAATTTATTTAGTTTTCAGACTCTTTTTTGTTAGCTCTGTGTACTGTCCTTGGCAACAGAAGTGTGCAAGCCACAGTGCAGTTGCACTTTAAAGCCAACCAATCAAAATGCTTTGGATTTTGTCAGGTGTCACAACAATGCCGCCAGATCTGGCGTTAAACGATGGCGATTGGCTAATCAGTGATTTCTCTATATCAGCTTCGTATCTTGGCTTTTAACTCTAGAGCTGGAATTATATTAGAATTTTGTTATGTTAAACTTGAAAAGGCTTTCTGTGGCAAGCGTGATTATACAGCGGAGATCAATTGCGTGACCTCAAACCTTTAGTCAGATACATTCCATGGATTGACATATCTGTCGGCAGTAATGCTCATCGTACAGTATTTCTTCAATGACATGAACCTCGCCCGGCTTCTGAATAAAAAAAAAAAAAAACTTGTCAAAATACGGGAATATTTGAGTTCTGTAGAAGGACCTGAGTATCCTGAGAAATAGGCGACTTTTGAAATATTTTAATTTATTACAATTCTCATTGTCAATTATTGAAGGTACAAAGAGTTTGTTTTTGTTTTGAATTTCTCTGGACGCTTTGCTGAGTTATTGAATGTTTGACTTAAGCTGATTGTATGACCTATGCTGATTGTATGACCTATGCTGATTGCATGGCCTAGGCTGATTGTATCATGGCCTAGGCTGATTGTATGACATAGGCTGATTGTATGATTTAGGCTGATTGCATGGCCTAGGCTGATTGTATGACCTAGGCTGATTGTATCATGGCCTAGGCTGATTGTATCATGGCCTAGGGTGATTGTATGGCCTAGGCTGATTGTATGACCTAGGCTGATTGCATGGCTTAGGCTGATTGTATGGCCTAGGCTGATTGTATGGCCTAGGCTGATTGTATGACCTAGGCTGATTGTATCATGACCTAGTCTGATTGTATGACCTAGGCTGATTGCATGGCCTAGGCTGATTGTATGAACTACGCTGAGTGTATGACCTAGGCTGATGGTATTGCCTAGGCTGATTGTATGACCTAGGCTGAGTGTATGACCTAGGCTGATTGTATAAACTACGCTGATTGTATGACTTAGGCTGAAATGTGCTGCGCTGATTGCGTTAATGGTAATACAGTTGAGAAGTGGGTAAGGAAATGGCCCCTGGCTGACATACAATTCTCGGATCAAGCTCCAGCTAATGTGTTTCTTCAGAGAATGAAGTGTGACTATAACATTTATTTTGACAATTTGATAAGGTTTATTTTGAGAATTTGATATTTTTTATGTACCTGATTCAATTCGCTTGAACTGTGTGATTCTGAAGAATGAAAGGAGAGAGAAGAGAAGACGATTTCATGACATTCCACATTTTGTTCCTTACTCTTGTTTAGGTTTGATTTATTTTTAGAACTTCGAATGTTTGTTTTGTTTTCATATCAAAAGAGTTTTTTGTGTGTGTATTTTTATTATTTATTAATACAAATTGTATGGTGCATTCTATTCAATAAAACTTGATATCACTAACTGTGTGTATCTGTCATTGGTGTTTACGTAGCGATCGATCACGAGGTTTCGATCTTCGTTTATTGAACACAGACATGACGTACTACAGCGCATCCTCGATGTAGAGAGATTGGGATTGTCAAACACACTGGGTATTGCCCATCACGAAATTCCAAGTTAACGCCCATCGAGTCTTTCGGGCGTCACTTTATGATAGCATAAAACACTGGATTTGGCAACAGCCTCGTTTGGTTTGTCTTTGTATCTATTGTTTGGGTTGTTAGGCGACAGCTATCACACTTGTTATCACAAGTACATGGTAGATAACAGTCACTGTGAGCTTCTCACGGTATCAGATAAGCGCTTAACCGTCTTCGTCCCTATGCATGGCAGATAACCGTCACGGTATTAGATAAGCGCTTAACCGTTTAAACATTCGCAAGGATTTTGTTCTTTTTCCTTCACTTTTAAAAATTGTGCTTAGTTGTTCTCGCTTATTTGACTTTGTTTAGCGAGTTATCTTGGCCATAGTTCAACTTTAAACTTGCAGTTATTTCATGCATCAGATGAGTTAATTTGTTAACAACATATTAGGAATTAAGGAATAATTTGTCAACATAATATGAGGTATTAAGGGATAATTTTGAAGTATATCGTTTTTTTTTTTGAGGACCAGATTTGGCAAATCATCCGTTATTCATACTTCTAAGTTATTTTGAGCGTAGATCAAAGTGATGGTACGCACTCGTTCGCAGGCAGTGAATACCGACCACAGAAACCACCAGACTCGTTGTTTATCCCACACTCCGTGAATACGTATTGATTGCTGTATCATGGAATAACGTGATAGCCACAAACCACAACCTCCAAACTTTTTACACACGAAAGTAAACTTAAGCGGAAAAATGAGGCTGAACCAGGCAGCAATTTGGCTGATCCGGACCTCGATAAGATGCATCGGTTTGGCCTGCGCTATACGAGTCGCCGCGGGCCAGTTTTCTTTATTTGAAAGCCCGCTCCATGTTGACAACAACATTATTTCAGGTAATTTCTCCATATTTGTTTATGAATCTTGTAATCAATTGTAAAATTTCCACCCTGTTTCTATTCTAACTTACCTAAAAACTTGACTTGAGGTAGTTCAATGGAAGACCATAAAAAGCCAACCAGTTGACTGGCACCCCCTCCCTCCCTCCCTCCTCCCTCCTCCGTCCTCCGTCCTCCCCCCTCCCCCTCCCCTCACTCTCAGTGAAAACTTTCCATTGTCTCCAGTTATTCCGAATAAGAGAATGGCATGAAAATCTGTAAAAACATTGATTAAAAATAGTCAAGGGTCGAACTTCTTCTCGCTGTCATGTTTTCCTAGATCGTTTTCCTACTGATGGGAGTGCTTTGGTGTTCTTCAATACATCTGATGGCGTGGAGGTCACGTGGTACCACGGCGCTAACAGCCAGGAGAAGATAGAGGAGGCGGTCAGCGGCCACTATATGATGATAGAAGGTGACGTCACACTTCGCTGGTATGCCTTACAGTTATTTAGAGTCAAATAGTATTGTTTACATCCTTTCTTGTTTGTTTTATTGTGGGATATTACGACGAAAGGGACGCGGGAAAGTGCTTGTTATGCGAATGCAATAGTATGTCTCCCGCCTGGGTGGTAGATATATGGGAATGCAATAATGTGTCTGACGCCTGGATGGTAGATATATGGGAATGCAATAATGTGTCTGACACCCGGATGGTAGATATATGGGAATGCAATAATGTGTCTGACGCCTGGATGGTAGATATATGGGAATGCAATAATGTGTCTGACGCCTGGATGGTAGATATATGGGAATGCAATAATGTGTCTGACGCCTGGATGGTAGATATATGGGAATGCAATAATGTGTCTGACGCCTGGATGGTAGATATATGGGAATGCAATAATGTGTCTGACACCCGGATGGTAGATATATGGGAATGCAATAATGTGTCTGACGCCTGGATGGTAGATATATGGGAATGCAATAATGTGTCTGACGCCTGGATGGTAGATATATGGGAATGCAATAATGTGTCTGACGCCTGGATGGTAGATATATGGGAATGCAATAATGTGTCTGACGCCTGGATGGTAGATATATGGGAATGCAATAATGTGTCTGACGCCTGGATTGTAGATAAAAGAGCAAAGATTTACAGGTATGGATTTCCGAATCAAACAGAGGAGCCAATCATGGCGCACCCACCGGAAGTAGACAGTGACCTGACGCTGGATGAGTGGCTGGAGGCGATCATCAGCACTCCTGGCAAGGTAGTCACCTAGCATAGTGCTGTGGTCAGTCATAACAAGGTAGTCATGCATCAGTGCTGTTGTCAGTCATGGCACGGTAGTCATCCCTCATAGTGCCGTGGTCAGTCATAACAAGGTAGTCATGCATCAGTGCTGTTGTCAGTCATAGCAAGGTAGTCGTCCGTCATAGTGCCATAGTCAGTCATAGCAAGGTAGTCATGCATCAGTGCTGTTGTCAGTCATAGCAAGGTAGTCGTCCCTCATAGTGCCAAAGTCAGTCATAGCAAAGTAGTCATCCCTCATAGTGCTGTGGTCAGTCATAACAAGGTAGTCATGCATCAGTGCTGTTGTCAATCATAGCAAGGTAGTCGTCCGTCATAGTGCCATAGTCAGTCATAGCCAGGTAGTCATGCATCAGTGCTGTTGTCAGTCATAGCAAGGTAGTCATCCCTCATAGTGCTGTGCTCAGTGATAACAAGGTAGTCATCAATCATATTGTGTTGTTCATTATGGTCATGTTTCAGCGCGGTATGTCTCCTATATGAGACAGTCGGTCAAACAGAAGTCGCCCATCAGGGTAGCTGTCCATCAAATACCAGTCATTAGATGTGGTAGTCATTCACCAGACAGGTCACCCATCATACAGCAGTCATTAGATGTGGTAATCATTCACAAGACAGATCACCCATCATACAGCAGTCATTAGATGTGGTAGTCATTCACCAGACAGATCACCCATCATATATTTGTCATTAGATGTGGTAATCATGCACCAGGCAGATCACCCATCATATAGCGGTCATTAGATGTGGTAGTCATTCACCAGACAGATCACCCATCATATAGTAGTCATTTCATGTGGTAATCATTCACCTGACAGATCACCGATCATATAGCAGTCATTAGATATGGTAGTTATTCACCGGACAGCTCACCCATCATATAGCAGTCATTAGATGTGGTACTCGTTCATCAGACACAGATCACCCATCATACAGCAGTCATTTCATGTGGTAATCATTCACTGGACAGATCACCGATCATATAGCAGTCATTAGATATGGTAGTTATTCACCGGACAGCTCACCCATCATATAGCAGTCATTAGATGTGGTAGTCATTCACCAGACAGATCACCCATCATATATCAGTCATTAGATGTGGTAGTCATTCACCAGACAGATCACCCATCATATAGCAGTCATTAGATGTGGTAGTCATTCACCAGACAGATCACCCATCATATAGCGGTCATTAGATGTGGTAGTCATTCACCAGACTGATCACCCATCATATAGCAGTCTTTAGATGTGGTAATCATTCACCAGACAGATCACCCATCATATATCAGTCATTAGATGTGGTAGTCATTCACCAGACAGATCACCCATCATATAGCAGTCATTAGATGTGGTAGTCATTCACCAGACAGATCACCCATCATATAGCGGTCATTAGATGTGGTAGTCATTCACCAGACTGATCACCCATCATATAGCAGTCTTTAGATGTGGTAATCATTCACCAGACAGATCACCCATCATATAGCGGTCATTAGATGTGGTAGTCATTCACCAGACAGATCACCCATCATTTACCAGTCATTAGATGTGGTAGACAGATCACCCATCATTTACCAGTCATTAGATGTGGTAGTCATTCACCAGACAGATCACCCATCATATAGCAGTCATTAGATGTGGTAGTCGTTCACCAGACAGATCACCCATCATAGAGCAGTCATTTCATGTGGTAGTCATTCACCAGACAGATCACCCATAATATACCAGTCATTAGATGTGGCAGTCATTCTCCAGACAGATCACCCATAATATACCAGTCATTAGATGTGGCAGTCATTCACCAGACAAGTCACCCATCATATAGCAGTCATTAGATGTGGTAATCATTCACCAGACAGATCACCCATCATAAGCAGTCGTTAGATGTGGTAGTCATTCACCAGACAGGTCACCCATCATAGAGCAGTCATTTCATGTGGTAGTCATTCACTAGACAGATCGCCCATCATATATCAGTCATTAGATGTGGTAGTCATTCACCAGACAGATCACCCATCATATAGCAGTCATGTCATGTGGTAATCATTCACTGGACAGATCACCGATCATATAGCAGTCATTAGATGTGGTAGTCATTCACCAGACAGATCACCCATCATATAGCAGTCGCTTCATGTGGTAATCATTCACTGGACAGATCACCCATCATATAGCAGTCATTTCATGTGGTAATCATTCACCGGACAGATCACCGATCATATAGCAGTCATTAGATGTGGTAGTCATTCACCAGACAGATCACCCATTAAAGAAGGTAATGACAAACATTTCTGTTTTAAGGGGATGAAACTGGACTTCAAAAACAACGACGCAGTCAGACCATCATTAGAGCTGCTCGAGTCGAAGGCGGATCGCCTGGATCAGCCAGTCTGGATCAATGCCGACATCGTGCGCGGACCAATGGGTGGGCGTCCGCTGGATGCTCACAGGTGCTGTTTAAGTAGTATTAATCCATTGTGGCGAAAATATAGACAGTTTTGTGTGTAAACTGTGCAGTACTTATATACGGTGCGTGTGTACCGTACATGTAAAGGTACGGTCATGTGTATGGTGTGTACAGTACGTGTGTACGGTACGTGTATACCATGTAGAGTATGTTTGTATAGTACATGTATGAGGTACGTGTGTGCAGTGCGTGTATGCGGTACGTTACGTGTGCACAGTACGTGTATACGGTACGTGTGTACACTACATGTGTACAGTAAGTACATATGTACAGTAGTGTGTACAGTACGTATATACAGTACAGTATGTGTGCACAGTAGTGTGTATGGTACGTGTATACGGTACGTGTATGCGTACGGCACTTGTGTACAGTACCTATACACGGTATATGTATGCCGTACAGTACGTGTGTACGGTACGTGTATACAGTAGTGTGTACAGCATTATACGTGTGTACAGTACGTGTGTACGGTATGTGAATACGGTACGGTACTGTGTACATTACGCGTATGTGGTATATGTTTACGGTATGGTACGTGTGCGCAGTACGTGTATGCGGTACGGTACTGTATAGAGTACGTGTATGCAGTATATGTATACGGTACGGTACGTGTGTACGATACGTGTATGCGATGAATGCGCACAGTAGCAGTGACTGTCGAAACATTCTAAGATAAAGCCATGGTTAATGTGTATGGGAGTGACTTAAAATATTTTGGAGCTTAAGGTGCATGAGGGGTGACTTCCACCTGAATGAACAGCTCGGACGAAGCAAGAATGGCCTCCGATGGGCAGATAATCCGAGATCGGCAAAGCCTCGTTCTAAAGCTAAGGAGAATTCGCTGGTATACAAATGGTGTAGCAGATGCCAATGAAAGCTCACAAAAGCACACTTTATCGATTAGCATTCCTATCAAGGCAAATGATCAGAGATGGACGAAACCTCGCTCTAAGACATATCCATTGCTTGCCACCTTTATTGGTAACGCACCCCCTCTCCCACACCTACACACACAGATTGTTTTGCAGGTTCCTGGATGACGTCAACGAGCTGTTTCCACAAGTGACGCTCTCCCTTGGCTGGACTACAGGCTGCTGCCTGCGTGACTACACGCGTGCCATGATGGAGAGCATGTGGGCTGTCGTAAACGTAAGTCTAATAAATCGCGTTCAAATGTTTCCCTGTGATCCTCTACCAGGTCGTCTGTCCATCTGTACTTTTTAGACCAGCTAACATTGTCGAGCTGGCCTTGTCGCATCAGTATGTATGTTTTCTGGGTAGATCTGTCTTGCTTGATTTGGCAATCCGCCAAAAATTGGCCAAATAGGGGCATTTGCAAATTTTTGGTTATCAATTTTCTAAATTCTTCTCCCACAATTTTGATTGGATTTTCTTCAAAGTTTGCATAAATGTTCATTAAGAAGGCCTCTCTTGAAAAATTACTTTTTTTGGCGCTCCGCCAAAAATTAACCAAATGGAGGGTAGTGCATTTTAATTTATTAGTAGCCAATTTTCAAAATGCTGTTCACAATTTTGATTGGATTTCTTTCCAGTTTTGTGCGATTGTTTCGCAAATCGTTCTCTCGTGAAACATTGCTGTTTTTCGCGATCCAACAAAAAATCGGTGAAATGGGAGGGGGGACATTTATAATATGTTCTTTCTGGAGATCCGCCAAACATTGGCTAAATGGGGGGCTTTTTTAGCCCTCAGCCAATATTGGCTGAAGGCTATTGCTATTTGTCTCTCCGTCAATCCGTCCGTCCGTTAACATTTGGGGTGCTATATTTTGTATGCACCAAAACGTTAAGTTTCCGTGGCCGGATAGTTTTCAAATTTAACACAGTGAAAGAGGATATATTGAAGATGTGCAACGTCAAGGTTTCAGTTCGATCAACCAAAAATTGTAGAAATTATGGCCCTCTAAACTTGTTGAATTTTTCGTGTATTGCACTGTCATAGAGGCGACTTTGTTCGCATCACTTTGACATGAACGCTTTGATATAAAGCTATGAAACCTTGCACAGTGAAAGAATATATATTGAAGATGTGCAACGTCAAGGTTTCAGTTCGATCGACCAAAAATTGTAGAAATTACGGAACTCTGAACTTAAGCAGTTTTTCGTATATTGCACTGTCATACAGGCGACTGTGCTGTTCACTTCGGCATGAACGCTTTGATATAAGGCGTTGAACATAAAGGCGCTGGCTGGGGGCTTTGCATCTCTGATGCCTATGTTTTCTATTTGTCAAATATTGGCCAAATGGCGTCCTTTTAAATTGTTTTTCAGGCGTAGTCCAAGATCAGGGCTTCAATGAAAGTTACTTTTTTTTGTGGTATTACCACTTTTTGGCGATCTTCTTGATACTTGAATCACTAGATCGCGGCTGGGCGCAATGTCTCTGGGCGTTCTTGTATGTTCAGGGCTTTGTTTTCATGATGCGAAAACTCAAACTTTTCGATTCATTTCCACATATATGTTGCTGTGTCACAACTCAAATTTATGTTGGTGTCACAACTGACATTAATGCTGGTGTGTCACAACTGAAATTTATGTAGGTGTGTCACAACGGATATTTATGTTGGTGTGTCTTTATACAACATACTTACAAATTGCAGTTTTACCCATAACATAAAATGAGGTTGTAAAACAATAATTTAGCAATGTTGTTGTAAAATTGTAATTACAATAGTACTGTCACGATGATATCTCCATGGGCCACGAGCTATGTAATCGTGCGTTACTTTTTGCGTGCTTCTCCTAGATACGGGAAATTATGTTTTCACTGTGTTAGTTCTGGAAGTTTCGCATATCTCTTGGATATATTTTTTTTTAATTTCCGAGAATTTACACCTATTACTGACTGCAGATTTCATCCACTTCTAGACTACAACACAACCAGTGACGTACCCAGTAAGAGCTGCCTTGCTCAGGGATTCGTGGGAGGAATTCAGGTGGCTTCTGAGTCAAGACCTCCAGAGGTCCACGCTCACAGTCTGGACACCGAGTGGCAGCGATGATTGGGAGGGGGCCTCCGAGTGGGATATGCTTTACTGCAGGTATACGGGAAAGGACACTAAGTTGGCTGTGGCGGAGGATGGCCAGTTTGGGGAGAGGGAGTGAGGACTTCGAAGCACCGCCCCAGTAAGCACAGAAAATTTTCCCATGTGGGATACGTATGGGTTTTAATTGGGATTTGCATGGGAAGGTGGGAAAGGGGAAAACCCATATTAATCCCGTGGAGAAAGGAGCCATTTCTGGGTGGGAAATGCCTGGGTTTTCCCACCCTAGGAAACCCCCTGTAAAATACACATGAAATATGTATGGGAATGCCCATGTAAATCCCACCCGGGGAAAACCCAGGTGGATCCCAACTGGGAAATGCATGGATTATGCGTGGGAATTCCGACCATGGATTTTACCTCGATTTTTGTCTCATTCCCATGCAAATCCCTGCATGGGATTCACGTGGGAAGGCCAAAAATAACCCTGGGTTTTACATGGGTTTTACTTGGGTGTGCTTACCGGGGGAGAGGGTTCCCAGTAAGAGTACACCATTCTGAACATTTTTCATCCAAGTATTGCGATGTGAACGTAGTTTCTGGTTTGTCAGCGGGCCTCTCATCATTCACTCTTCATTCTGGCCGCTGGGAAGATATGCTCAAGTATCTAGACATTGGTCGTGTGTATAATAACAGTGTGTCTTTTTTATTAATGATTGGATGTCTATGAAATTGAATATCTGCATTTTCAGTATCTTTTTGATGTGATTTTACGGTTTTTACACTTTCTGTTTTAGTCTACATTTATCTCTAGATGGCCACATCCAGCACGTTTTCTGCTTTCCTGGCGACTATTATTTTCTACACCCGGTCTGCCTATCGATTTCTTTCCTTTTCTTTTTTTCTTTTACTCAAATTTTTTAGACCCTTAGACCCGGAGGAATAATAAATTATTTTTCCTCGCCATACTGTCCCCAGGTCTGTGTTAAAATTTGTACAAGTTTGGATCGAAAGGTACATATACAAATAATTCCTGGAAATGCGGCCGATGGAAAAAATAAGAAATACATAAGTGGCATTTTTGCATTCACATGTAAGTAGTGCTATTTCCACACAAAAATTACTATGCGTGACAAAACATAGTTTGGAGAGTTACTCCTGCTTTCACTTTGGAACCATACATAAAAACACACGTTGTTTTAAAAATAATTCTATTTTTGAAGATTCTTACACATTTTTATTGAAATTCTACTGGTTTGAAATGTTAGTTTAATTTATTTTGAAAGGAATGACGCTGCCGTGAGTATGATCTACTACGACCTACCGGGAGAGAAATTCGACAGCTTCAGAAATATTTCCGTCACGGCTGGCAGTTTGGTGAATTACTTTCCTGTCGAAAACCGAGATGGTATAGAAGTGACGTGGGCTCATGCTGTTAACAGCAGAGCGGAACTAGAAGAGGCACTTTGTGGTTAGCCATCCTTCTTGTTTTCTTCCTTATTTAACACAACTCGTGGTACGTTCTGGCCACATTCTACGAGTCATTCATGATAATCGTACCTTTCTGGATTTCTGTAATTAAATCAGTCACTGCGTTGCAGAAGAGAAGTAATGGAAGAGATAATCCTTCGTAGGTATATCCCAGTTGAAGGAGAAGATGTACTCCCAGAGGGAGGCACTTGGTGTTTTATGGGTGATTCAGTACTATGTGTTACTCACACAAAAATTGTGGTCAAAAAGAGAGTTTTATTTCCAGCTCAGCACTCCGCGTTTCGGTGCGTTTTAAAAAGTCATGACCACACATGGCAATCAGTTCATACCCGAGTCCCCCTCCATCCGTAACATTCTCTGGTCTTAGAAGTAACAAATGTATTAGTGGGAACACATTGACCGTTCCTGTGCCAATCAGGTGACGCCATGATGCTGGAAGCTGACGTCATTCTGCGTGGAGAGGGCACCGACAACGAGACGGACACACCCGTTATGGGCCACCCGCCCGCCAACGACAGTGATATCACACTACAAGAGTGGCTCGACATCGTCGTGCTCACTGACAGAGGTATGCTGTACGAATGCTGGTAGGGCGTGACAAGTTGCCTAAAACGTGTAACGACTGTGTCTCTATGACCATAACAGCGCAATACTAGCTCCTCCACATTGAGTTCATTACAATGATTATAATAAATAAATAAAGTTTACAAATAAACATAAGATAATGTATCACTCTATTTGCAACACTAACATTTATTAGATTTCAATTATATATTATTGGATTCTAAAAGGTATCAAGTTGGATTTTAAAAGCACCGCATCGCTCGAAGCTTCCCTTCTACTAATGAATGAAATGCGATTTGAATTTGTGCAACCAATTTTTATTAATGCTGATATATTTGAGGTATGATTTTTAGAGTCCAGTAGATATTATCTTTTCACAGTTAACTCGTGTACTGGTTAATCAACTTGTATAGTATGTATTAATGCTACTGCTGCAAAACAATATGCTTATTTTCTTGTTCTTGTTCTTATTCTTAGTTAATAAGGAATCTAAATGAATATGATAACTAGACACCTTGGAAGTTTTCAGAGGGGAGATCGTAGAGAGGATTTGGCTCACTTTTGTCCCTCAAATTATTTGATGTAAGGGCTGCGACCATCACTAAATTTGAAAATTTTCACTTATAGTTATATGTTCCGCAGGGACCTGGTGGTACCAGTACACCCGTGAATGCGACTCAGTTCAAAGAGATGACCAATGAGCTGTTTCCATGGGCAACATTATCTATCGGATGGACAACAGGCTGGAACAATAACCCCGATGTTGACCCCGTTTATAGTGAAGAAATGGTCACAGAGATGCTATTGTATTCGGAAGACTTCGAGCAACCCATCACGTATCCTGTTCGTGCAGCAATGACTTTCACCGCCTGGGATGAGTTACAGCGCCTCCTTGAGGCCACCAGAGGCACAACCTTGACCATCTGGTCGAGTGAGCAAGATGAGGTGGATCCGGAAGAGCTTGTGTGCATCAGACAGGATTCTGAAATAGCAAGGATTTACTATGATCTGCCAGACGATCAGATGGAAGATTTCTTAAACCATCTGAATGAAACATGTAGTTTGTCAACCGGATATATCTTCTCGAATACATTCACCCTGAGATGAATTTACTTAGAGGTAACATTAGTATCTTCAGGACAATAACACTCCCTGCTTTCGAACAGCCTTGATAAATTCAGTTTCACCCTCCTCCCCCTTATGTTAATATTTTATATAAAAACATAAAATAAATCAAGAAATTTGCAAAACTTTAGCTTAATTTTCTCAACACGTAAACATTTTAATTTTTCAAATCAAATCAACCAATTTATCACTGCAAATTGAAATCAAGTAGTCAATAGTTAAATTATAGATGAGAGACACAAATCTTCAAGCAGAAAAAGCTCAAGGAAAAGCGATTAAACAGATGGTTTAGCTAAATACATTATTCCTGGCTAATATTACTTAACCCCGTAGATTTTATTTAAATGTTTTTTTTTAGTTTCATCGTGTAAGAATAAGAAACCTCTTTAGAATCTACCTGAACAAAACTCCAAATGTCAATAGGAACTTGTGTACTGCAAGCCTTTTCCTAAAACAAGCTAATATGTTCATCGACTAAATGTTGAAAATATTCCAATTTACTTATGGAGGAAATCTTTACCCGGGCTTTTTGTCATCAGATTCCTGGTTCGTTTACAGATTGGTAAATTTCAAAAATACAACTCACGTACTTGATTATAAAGTACAAACAATCTAAGCTTTTACAACTTTTGTTATTTTATTCAAAAATTATGAGTAACTAGCTCGCCATGTATGTTTAGAGGCATACTGACTTGTAGAATTTGCCACCTGCTTTTCAACAATAAATTAAGATTTATTCTCAACAGTGATATTGTTCTGAAATATCTTTACGTCCAGGTTAATTTAAAGATCGTGAGTAAAAAAAACACTCGCAAGGCTGGGTGTAACAGAAAATTTAAGAAAACGTCATCTGAAAGGCAGAAAAAGTGCTAAAACTTACCTATTGATCAGAAATTCATCCTGACATTTCGGTGCTCTACGTTTTCGTGTTCTTGTTAAGAAACAAAGAAGAAACATAATATCTGCAGTTATTCACTGAATGGTAGAAGTTGGTCAAAATATAAACATAAAGATCTGCCCACAATTCACCAGAAATTATCTTATTTTCTTTTCTGTATCTGAAATGTCTTCCGCTGTGTCAAGTTTTAGTGCCGATTCTTGTTGTTTAAATAAACGAAATATATTGCTTATTTTATATGTTTCCTACTGGTAGAAACATATACAAATGCGTTTAGAGAAAAGACTAGCATTCGGTGCCATCCTAATTTTCTTTCTATACTGCGGATTAGCTCGGTATTCAGCAATGTGGAGAGAGTATGAGATTTCACCACTGAAGATGCGACGCCTGTTCCAAACTTTTGACCACGTGACAAGTTTGTTTACTTTCTACATTTGCTTCCGGGTCTCTGACATCTTAAAGATAAATTTTGATAGTCAAGTGAATAAAGTAGGAGCTACCAGACCGTTTTGTGTAAACACTTCATACGGCTAATACTTAAACGGCATCAGCTGCAGTTCGTTTCGCAAATTTCTTCTTAGGTATTGCGGATAGGTTTCTATCTTCCTACGGCAGGACAGAAAGGCTTCTTGTTCATCTAGGACTAGCTCAAAGTCAGCTCTGACTTAAATAACTTCGTATATCTATCTGTTAGAGCTACAAAGCCTTCCGTTGTTCCGCTAATAGGGGTCAACCAGTGAATATATCCCAAAACCGGGACAAGCGGAACCAGTATGAATTAGCTCCGAGTAGCTCTGACTTGTATAACATCGTATATATCTTTGTCAGAGCTACGAAGCCTTCCATTGTTCCCCTAATAGGGGTCAACTTCACATGTTCTGAGGCACGAATCCTGCATACCAGTCCGTATTATTCAAACATCTACGGAAAGTTCATGCCGAATATGCCCGTTTTGTAAAACAGGCACAGTTTTTAGTGAACTGTATATCTTTTATTTGTTCATAAAAGTGCAGAAAAGTTAGCTTCCGCATCCACCTGTCAAATGTTTGTTTACAGTCTGGTCTTTAAATGTCACGTGACCAAAGTCAAAGGTCAGAAAATTTAAATGAAGGGATTGTAGTTTATTTGTAAAATATATACTAAAATAGTTGATAGATGCAGAATTACGTATAAATTTAGTTTGTACACCCACAGTATTTGACCTTTTATTTTTATGTTCTTTTTGAAATATAAATTTAAAAGTTTTTTGGTGGATAATTGTAAAAATTATTGTTACTATTTCACGTAATAAAGTATGCTCCCTGTATACAAACAAATGTCAATTATTGCGGGAGATTTGGGGTTATTTCCGTATTATTTTCTTTTTAAGAAAGCGTAACACAGAAGTTGTATATGATTACCGTTGTACTTTGAGGGCGTTTAGCAAATGCCAATAAAAACTTATGGGTCGTTGAAACTCGCACAAAGTAGCCACAGGGGTGCCTCAAAGCGAGCGCAGTTGACTTGCTTATCGTTTTATAGCGAGGCTTTGAAGCGGTGCCTGGAAACTTTTTAGCGCACCGCTTCTTGGAGCTAAGTATGAATTAGCCTTGGGACCGAATTTACCGAGGACGAGTTAACGCAGGGCCCGCGTGGTATTCTGCTCTGTCCTTATATTTAAGGACGTCCTTATTTTTTAGATTAGATGGTTCATCCTTAATTTTTATCCTTATTTTTAAAAGACTTTGTTAAGTTTGAGAATAGAGCAGAATAGCTTTCAAAAAAAAAAAAAATAAATAAGGACATCCTTAAAAATAAGGACAGAGTAGAATACCACTCCATTATCTAAAGAAGGCAAATTTTTGCCAGAATTAAATGAGTAATAACTATATAGTCTTAGTACCTCTTGACATACCCATAAAATATTTCGAAAAAAAGTCTCGTGGAGAGGAATGGTAAAGTTTAAAAAAATATGCGTAGACATCCGATAGACGGAATAGTGCAAGTTTATTTTACGATCCGATCCAGTCATAGTATTACCAAGGAAATTCCCATAACCTCATCGTTGTATGACCTACAAACAAAACATTCACAGACATCCTTTTGACAGGAAAACAGATGGAGTCTATTTTTAAAAGATCCAACGTAGTTATGGAAAACAGTTTGACTTCATTGTCGGACTCCGCCACGTTCTTACGTTACATTAAGGACAACGGCATGATCTGAACTTTGACGTACATTTTCTTGGTCACAGGTCACATGACCTGTGTTATCTCCCAAACCGTTAGAAATAGAGCGATTTATTCCTCATTTTCGGATTACACTCTTCTACAAAGTAATATAAAAAAGGGATGCTTCGTGATTTGAATTTTGACCTGCATTTTCAAGTTAGAAAGTCGCATGGCCTGTGTTATCTCGGTATACCATTAGCGATTTTGATCTCATTTTCGGACTTCACCCCCTGTATGTGATTACATACGGGTAACTTTGGCTAGACTGTCTTCAAGAAATTACATTAGGGATAATTTTGAGATGTGAACTTTGACCTGGATTTTCAAAGTCATAGGTCACGTGACCCGTGTTTTCATTTTTGGACCCCACCAGGTTCTTACGTTACATTAAAGATAACCACGTGATCTAAACTTTGACCTACATTTTATCAGGGTTGGGTTTTGGACGGTCCGAAACGTATTTCGGACCGGACAGTGTCCAAAACGTGGTTAAAACCGCCCAAAAGGGTTTTTACCTGTCCGAATCGGTCCGAAACTAAAACAACCAAACTTATATGGACAAAAGACACTTATTTGAGGTACTTGTTGCTATCAATTAATAAAAACTAACCTTGATGAATTTTATGCATAATTTTGCCATTAAAAATTCTTTTAATTCCTTATGTCACAATTTACACAATGCTTATGCGTAAGTCGTATAATTTCACAGTAAAGATACTCACGTAATATACAATAGTTACGACACTGGAGTATCAAGAGATTAAGCAGTTGTGGAATCGTCCCCGTCCACCCCCAGAGCAGTATACGGTGGCAAAAGGATTATATCGCCTAAGAGGCACTCCGAGAGAAGCCAATAGAGTGACAGATTAGGCGCTAAGCGACAGTAAAGGAATATGCATTTTGAAATTCCTTGTACATTTTCAACGTGATTGAACTCCGGAAAAGTTATTACCACCATGTTTCAAAGAATTAGCCAGAGTATCAAGAGATTATGTAGATGCCGAGTTTACCTCCCCTCTCCCTTCCTGAGCGGTACCCAGTAGCTTCAGGATTAAAGCGCGCTCTAAATTTTGGGTGTTAAATAAACAGAAATCGAATTCTTCAGGCACGCATTATTTGGATAGTGGTGGGGTGGACTGTTTGCGGATGTGTCATTTGTGACTCGCACAGCAGTGCGGACTGAAAGTGTTTTCATAAGCAGAAACGTCACGCTAAAAAACAAACAGGGAAATGTTTGAATGAACAGAGAAACGCGTTTTGTATATTTGAATAGTTTAAATTTGACAGCCTAGTTTCGGACCGTCCAAAACTGTTTTGGATAGGACGTTAAAACCTAATTTTTACCAGGGGTTTTTACAATCGTGTCCAAAACTTGCCAACCCTGCATTTTCTTGGTCACAGGTCACGCGACCTGTGTTATAGCGGTAATCGTTAGAGACAGAACGAATTTGACCTCATTTTTGACTCCATCCCGCTGTAATTACATATGGTGTAGCTGATATCTGAAATTTGACATGCATTTTCTGTGTTATCTTGGAAACCATAGAGAAACAGCAATGTTTACCCCATTTTTGGATTTCACTCCATCTACAGAGGTGCATAAGGGGTGATTTAAACCTTGAACTATATTTTTAAGGTCACGTGACTTGTGTTATGTTGGAAACCGTTAGATAGAGAGAAATTTCGACCTTTTTTTGAATTTCGAATGAAAAGTCGTACATACAAAAAAAAAAGAAGAATTGTCTCTGAAAGCATTCAAGACAGAGCGATTTTGATCTTAGTTTTAGATTCCAACCCCTCTACGGAGCGTTAAGTGATTAAACTCACCCTGGCTACCGTGCAGGATTCTGTTCTAGTTCTCACTACAAAATTGTTATCTGACCATAAAAATTTTGCACGGTAATTTATAATTGGGCCATTTATGTGATGCCCACTTTCTAAAATTACGTCCATTGGCCCGTGTCGTGCGCCGAGATTTGCAAAATTGACGTCAGTGGTAAGTTCTGTTATAGGAATTATGACTCTTGCTTTCATAAGAAGACCACCAGTCATCTAGGACTGGGTTTACGAGTATAACAATACAACCATGCTGTATTGTCGATTGATTTGGTGTCCCTCTAGCATCGTAGATATTCCAAGCCAGCTCTTCAGCTGCTCCTTATCTTCGAATCAGCCCTAGCTCCGAACTTGCTCTTCCTCACTTTTACTTGGTATATATCACTTAGTAGCAAGCCGCGTCTCTGAGCTGCTGTAGATTTAAATTTAAATTAAGCGACTATGCGTTGCTTGGAGCTAGCTTCGAGTCTTAGATTTATATGTATATATTGTATATATTTCTGTCAGAGCTACGAAGCTTTCCATTGTTCAGCTAAAAAATGCTCGGAGGCTGGAATTTTTTCTGCCTGGCCCAGTTATAAAAAACATTTACTGAAAGTTCTGTACAATATACCTTTTGTTAACAGACAGCACATCTCTAATTTCTCTGCTAAAGTGGAGAAAAATTAAAATGTAATTTCTCCCTTTGCTGTTTGAGATCACGGATTTGAAGTTTTCGTGTGCAATTATAAACTTTATTTCCACTTTGTTTGTGCAATAAGACATGCTCCTTGTATGTAAACAAATTCAAGTTAATGTGGGAAATTCGTGCTTATTTCCATATATAATAGACACCATTTTGCACTCACCTGTCAAGTGTTTGTTTACTTTCAAGGTTGAAACAACCAAATCATGTGACCAGAACATAAATAAAGTGATCATGCTATAAACACAAATAAAATGAATGCCGGATGCAGAAAGAAGTATAAAATCTGGCAGTATGAAGTGGAAAGTTATTCGTTAACCCGGAAAATATGAATTATAATTTAAAAATCGTCAGTCTGAATCGTTGATATTTTTTAAAATGTCAGAAGAGTGTGACTGAAGTGGCATATCATTTTTGAAGGTTCACAGAATTCATCCCTTGTTTAGAAGTGCCTTTTGGAAGTTGCTAAAATGTTGAAAACACTCGCTTCTGCTTTGAAGAAGGGCAAACTAACACTACGCAGCTTTCAGGTTGGTGCTGCACGCTTACAATTTATCACTGATATACGGTGTGACCTTGACACGTCAGGTGAGGTTAAATGTCCACTGTGTGACAGGAATATTTGGAGTTCACAATAAAGAGACAATATATAGTGAAATATTACGGAAAATGTACTCGCAGTGTAATAATACACAACTCGATACTTGACTCGATACTTGCTTCCAATAACTGTGTGTATATTATGCGAAATGCTGCTTCGTTAGCAACCAGAACGTCCAAAAGTAAAGTAATAATATTGTCCTTTTTAACAAAAATAAGTCCATCCAAAAAGTGTTTGTCTGATGCAGCTAGTACCACTGAAGTTCGCTTCGTAGTGCGGTTAACTGCAGTTAACTTTTGTGAATGCGGCGGCATGTTTTTTTTCCTGCCTTGTACGATGTGGTAGCAAGCACATTGCGTTGATGATTCTCTGTTTGACAGCCAATCGGGATAAGAGCATGCAGCAGTCAGTTACTGAGCGTGGGCGGAGCGCCCCTGGACCCGGATGATCCACTGGATAATGTCGGTAGGTGTCTATTCCAACACATTTCCTGAAGCAGTTATTGTCAGTTCGGCGGGACCGCTCGAGTACGGACAAACAAGAGCACTAGTGACTTCCATCGCATCATAAACCCGGCCAGAGCTTCAGTGCAGACGTTTCAAAAGATCTGCATTGACAGGAAGTGGTTTTGGTGGCTGAAAATGATATTTATTCTGACTTAAGAAAAGAAAGTCCCCATTGTTTATGGCATGTTTTAAAATTAATTTCCTTGAATGTGTGTAATTTAAACGAGTTTGTTGTGAGTACTTTTGAAGTTTTTTTTTACAGAATTTTTTGAGATGGTGCAGCTGTTTTACGAGAAGGCGGCCACGATTCTAGAACCGCATCTGGTGGAGAATATGAAAGGCCGCATCACGGTGGAGGAAAAGCGCAAGAAGGTCAAGGGCATCCTGGATATGATCAAGCCGTGCAGCAGGTGTGTGGTCCATGAATGAGAGTAGAATGTGCCTTCCATTTGCTTCGGTAATAGGGTGGGCATCGTTCGCGTTGTTATGATCGCCCAATCATTCTCGAAGGACAGAGATGAAGAAAGAAAAAAGATTACAGTATTTTTTAAAATATTAGAAAAAACACGTAAAAATGGTGGATGAATTCCAGCGTCATTTAAGCGTCCTGCTACTGGATTCTGGTATAATACCTACAAATCATGGTATGCTTTGATTGACGAGGTGACGGCTGGCCAGGGTGTTGGTCTGGAAATCCCAATGTCTAGGGTTCGAAACCGACTTTTGTTTTTAAGTGGGGAATTGATTCCAGCTCCAGTTACCTGCAGTGGGTTCGATCTCGAAATTAAAGAAAAAAAATAAGCGGTCATTATTTTAACGTGGTATATCTTAAATAATAAATGAGTTAATATAATTTTAAATTATAACAAGATCAAATTTTGTATCAGAGTGATCGAGGTGACGTTTCCTATTCGGCGTGACAACGGGGACTTTCAGATGATTGAGGGCTGGCGGGCACAGCACAGCGACCACATGACTCCCTGCAAAGGAGGTTAGTGCTGCGTCATGTTATTATCCGCCGGGAACCGGACGGATATAGTTTTCATTCTGTCCGTCTGTCTGTCCGTCTGTCCGTCTGTGCAATTTCAGTCTCACGCGCCTACAGCCCGCATTAGTGGGTGGATTGATTTCAGATTTTACCCAGGGGTGATCCTAAGCATCCCGCAGTGCAGTGACCAGGATTCGACGGGATCGGAGCAAAATTGCCAAAATGGCAAAACTTTAAAAAATTGCAGAAACTGAATAAGGACTTTGTATAACACATATCGGTCTCACGCGCCTACAGGCCGCATTAGTGAGTGGATTGATTTAAGATTTTACCCATTGCTGCTCCTAAGCATCCCGCAGTGCAGTGACCAGGATTCGACCGGATCCGAGCAAAATTGTCAAAATGGCAAAACTTTAAAAAATGGAAGAACTGAATTAGGAATGAGCATAACACATATCGGTCTCACGCGCCTACAGGCCGCATTAGTGAGTGGATTGATTTAAGATTTTACCCATGGCTGCTCCTAAGCATCCCGCAGTGCAGTGACCAGGATTCGACCGGATCCGAGCAAAATTGCCAAAATGGCAAAACTTTAAAAAATTGCAAAAACTGAATAAGGACTTTGCATAACACACATCAGTCTCACGCGCCTACAGCCCGCATTAGTGGGTGGATTGATTTAAGATTTTACCCATGGCTGCTCCTAAGCATCCCGCAGTGCAGTGACCAGGATTCGACCGGATCCGAGCAAAATTGTCAAAATGACAAAACTTTAAAAAATGGAAGAACTGAATTAGGAATGAGCATAACACATATCGGTCTCACGCGCCTACAGGCCGCATTAGTGAGTGGATTGATTTAAGATTTTACCCATGGCTGCTCCTAAGCATCCCGCAGTGCAGTGACCAGGATTCGACCGGATCAGAGCAAAATTGCCAAAATGGCAAAACTTTAAAAAATTGCAGAAACTGAATAAGAACTTTGCATAACACACATCAGTCTCACGCGCCTACAGCCCGCATTAGTGGGTGGATTGATTTAAGATTTTACCCAGGGCTGCTCCTAAGCATCCCGCAGTGCAGTGACCAGGATTCGACCGGATCCGAGCAAAATTGTCAAAATGACAAAGCTTAAAAAAATGGAAGAACTGAATTAGGAATGAGCATAACACATATCGGTCTCACGCGCCTACAGGCCGCATTAGTGAGTGGATTGATTTAAGATTTTACCCATTGCTGCTCCTAAGCATCCCGCAGTGCAGTGACCAGGATTCGACCGGATCAGAGCAAAATTGCCAAAATGGCAAAACTTTAAAAAATTGCAGAAACTGAATAAGGACTTTCCATAACACACATCAGGGTCACGCGCCTACAGCCCGCATTAGCGGGTGGATTGATTTAAGATTTTACCCAGGGCTGCTCCTAAGCATCCCGCAGTGCAGTGACCAGGATTCGACCGGATCCGACTAAAATTGTCAAAATGAAAAAACTTTAAAATTTGAAGAAACTGAATTAGGAATGAGCATAACACATATCGGTCTCACGCGCCTACAGGCCGCATTAGTGAGTGGATTGATTTAAGATTTTACCCATTGCTGCTCCTAAGCATCCCGCAGTGCAGTGACCAGGATTCGACCGGATCAGAGCAAAATTGCCAAAATGGCAAAACTTTAAAAAATTGCAGAAACTGAATAAGGACTTTCCATAACACACATCAGTCTCACGCGCCTACAGCCCGCATTAGTGGGTGGATTGATTTAAGATTTTACCCAGGGCTGCTCCTAAGCATTCCGCAGTGCAGTGACCAGGATTCGACCGGATCCGACTAAAATTGTCAAAATGAAAAAACTTTAAAATTTGAAGAAACTGAATTAGGAATGAGCATAACACATATCGGTCTCACGCGCCTACAGGCCGCATTAGTGAGTGGATTGATTTAAGATTTTACCCATTGCTGCTCCTAAGCATCCCGCAGTGCAGTGACCAGGATTCGACCGGATCCGAGCAAAATTGTCAAAATGGCAAAACTTTAAAAAATTGCAGAAACTGAATAAGGACTTTCCATAACACACATCAGTCTCACGCGCCTACAGCCCGCATTAGTGGGTGGATTGATTTAAGATTTTACCCAGGGCTGCTCCTAAGCCTCCCGCAGTGCAGTGACCAGGATTCGACCGGATCCGACTAAAATTGTCAAAATGAAAAAACTTTTAAATTTGAAGAAACTGAATTAGGAATGAGCTTTACACATATCGGTCTCACGCGCCTACAGCCCGCATTAGAGGTTGTATTGATTTAAGATTTTACCAAGGGCTGCTCCTAAGCATCCCGCAGTGCAGTGACCAAGATTTGGCTGGATTATTGGATAGATTTTAACGTCTGTTTCATATGGATTGAGTTCGATGACTACTCTTTCCTCCGAAAGGTATAATTTTTGACATGTATTACACGTTACACGTTATGCTTAATAGAGAATTAAGTATTTCGTAAGTTTCAGTGTCAGCTTGAGTTCATTTACAACTATTTAAGTTCGTGGGTGACATGGTAATGTCATGTGCATGCACATAGCGTTATCATCATTGCTATCACATAGTGTCATCCACAGTTTTGAAGTTATTGAAATGTTTTTTATCTTCACACCAAATCAACCATGTACCACTGGCTCTACAAACCTCTACTTCACTGACCACAAGGCTGTATGGTGTTCTTTGGAACAGTTGTTCACAGGAACATCATAATCAGGTATACAATTTGTGCGAACCCGGCGGATTCATGCTTCTCGAGCATCTAGTTTATGTCAGTTGTGACGTCACAGCGTTGAAGCGCACGTGATGCTACTTTAGAATTTGTCAACAGTGGAACGGAAATTTGGTCGAATTCCGTGGTGGATCTTGTAGAGAATACGCCGGTCGAGATCCTGGTTGATACATTGTCGTTACACTGTTGTCCTATAAGTTATGTTGTCTAAATGTCTGGCTGTTGTCGAAGAAGAGTCGATAATAAAACAGTCCTCGTGTCGTTGTTCGCTTGTGATTCAGCACATTACAGAGACACAAGGTACCCACTGGCAACAACTGATTAACACTTAGCAGATGTTGACTTATTTCGTGTCAACATGAAGTATTTTTGACCAGTAAGAAGTAGTTGGCCTTTGAGGTCAACATTTTAGTAACTGGTCAGTATCTCTTTTTTTTGGCTCGAAATAAATCAGAGTGTGCTTTTTGAATGACTTAAATGGCGTTCTGATAACAAATAACTGCAGTATCTATCGGCATTTGCATTCCAGTCTGAAAAATCATTGACTTAGAAATCGGCCAATCAGATTACAGTCTTTTCCCAAGTCATGCAGCAATATGCAGGATTGACTTTTAAAGCGCCTCTACAATGATCGAACAGTATCTCTGTTTTCTTCTTTTGACGTGAGCAATGTGCAGATTGAGGCCTTGTGTTACAGGTATCCGCTACAGCACTGACGTCAATGCAAATGAGGTGAAGGCCTTGTCCTCGCTGATGACGTATAAGTGCGCATGCGTGGACGTACCATTCGGTGGCGGCAAAGGCGGAATTAAGGTAGAGCAGAAGGCGGATCATAATTATCAATAAATACAATGTCATTGTCGTGCGTGATGGCAAAATACTTATTTAAAGTGTTGGTAAATAAATGTGATAGAATTACAGTGATTTATTGATTTATTTGAAGTACCGAAATCGATGAGTTCCGTGTTTTATGCAATGATATTTCAAAATGGATTGAATGTTTAAGAGACAAGAGAGTTTAAAAATTAACGTAAGAAATCAGTCAACAGTTCAAAGGAAGTTACATGATCAATAAAGCAAACGCTTTGCCCTGTTTGATTGTTTGTAATCCATGGGTTCTAATAGAAAGTTTCCGATTTTCAGATTGATCCCAGGCAATATTCAGATCGGGAATTAGAGAAAATCACTCGTCGTTTTACCATTGAATTGGGCAAGAAGGGATTTCTGGGTGAGATTTTTTTATATAGATATTCAGAAATCCAGCCTGAGATATGAAAAGATCAGTTTGTTTCATGTATAAAAACCAGATGTTTGATAACTTATAATCTACCGGGTTGTAATTAAATATTTCCTTGGGCGATAATACAATGGTGTTGTCGTGTCATGTTCCTAGGTCCGGGTATTGACGTGCCTGCTCCGGACATGGGCTCGGGGGAACGCGAGATGAGCTGGATCGCGGATACCTACGCTGAAACGTTAGGCATGTAATGTTATACTAAAAACACCGTATTATTTAAAATAAGAATTCTGAACCAAATAAGAAACCAGATATTTTCTGGTAGGTCAAGTTCGTGTGTGTGATACTCATTGCGTCACAGTAGAACCCACACATGTTCCCTTTCGTTCGGTTTGTCTTACAAAAGAAGTAAGTTTCATCTGATCCTTAGATATTTAGATCAAATGTCCAAACCTCAGGTGCATGACTTCTATCTTCTAAATTATGTTTACATTCTGCAACTACCAAAGGCTAAATGGGACCAGGCCCCATTTTAAAATATGGACGGCGTTTGTGGTAAAAGGTCAGTGTAATGTAAGTTATTGCCGAATATTTCCTGCTGTTTCAAATGCAAGCCACTTAAACGGGGTTTCAGTGTAGTTGATTGATTTGCAGGACATTACGATCTGAATGCGCATGCGTGTGTGACTGGTAAGCCGATATCACAGGGAGGAATCCACGGCAGAATCTCCGCCACCGGAAGGGTACGTCAAACGGTGTGGCTAGTTCCCGATTTATGGCGAGAAAGGAGAAAAATCCGCCCGTGCGATGCATAAAGCAAAAAATATTAAGAAAAAAAAATTGCAAGAGAAAATCGCAAAAACTGTAATACGGAAATCACTTTTCTTGTTAAATTCTTGGTCGTTTATTGATGTAGTGGGACTGGTTGTTTGTTGTCAGCGACAGACAGGTCTGTGTCACAGTGACAGCGTCACAGTGACAGCGTCACAGTGACAGCGTCACAGTGACAGATGTTTCATGTCGCGATCTAATGTCGGGATAATCGTGTGTGTGTATTTCAGGGTATATTTCATGCCATCGAGAACTTCATCAACAGTGCCCATTTCATGGAACTGATAGGCATTCCGCCAGGCTTCGGGAACAAAACGGCCATCATACAGGTGTGTAGACATGCGGGGGGGAGCTGTAGTCATACAGGTGTGTAGACATGCGGGGGGAGCTGTATTCATACAGGTGTGTAGACATGCGGGGGGAGCTGTAGTCATACAGGTGTGTAGACATGCGGGGGGAGCTGTAGTCATACAGGTGTGTAGACATGCGGGGGGAGCTGTATTCATACAGGTGTGTAGACATGCGGGGGGAGCTGAAGTCATACAGGTGTGTAGACATGCGGGGGGAGCTGTAGTCATACAGGTGTGTAGACATGCGGGGGAAGCTGTAGTCATACAGGTGTGTAGACATGCGGGGGAAGCTGTAGTCATACAGGTGTGTAGACATGCGGGGGGAGCTGTAGTCATACAGGTGTGTAGACATGCAGGGGGAGCTGTATTCATACAGGTGTGTAGACAAGCGGGGGGAGCTGTATTCATACAGGTGTGTAGACATGCGGGGTGAGCTGTATGTGGTAGGCATTCCACAGGGCCTTGGGAACATAACCTCCATCATATAGGTGTGTAGACATGAACGTCTGGGAAATGTCGGGCCCCACGAGTCAAGACCAAACAAAACATAAGAGCACCGAAATGACAATTTCGGCAAAATTTCCAATAATAATAATAATAATAATATTAATAATAATAATCCACACAGCTTAGTTTAAATCGGCACAGTTTTAAACTGTATTGCACAATTCTTGATGATTAGGTTTGAACTGGATAGAGAATTCAATTGCAATATTTGTTAGCTGATTGAAATCTAAGTGCTGTATTGACTTGGTTTTTTTTTTCCAGATTGGATTTAGGGGGTAAGGACACCACAGGTCTGCTTAAAAGCAATTTTTAATTAAGAGCGCTGAGGTGTACTTAAGATGTTTCGAGTATTGGGTTTCGCTTAATGTTTGGTGTTCCTGATCATTCAACGGGGTGGAATCAAATCTGTTTTGTTTTATTTAAGTGTTTTTTTTTTTATTAATTAAGACGTGTTTCAAGATAGTTTTATACTCTTGCCTCCCCCCCCCCCCCAAAAAAAAAAAAAAAAAAAAAAACTAGTTATGATATCGAATCCACTTTTGAACCTTACATAGACCTGAAACAACCGGATATTCTCATAAATTTGACAGATGGAGGAGAAATTCGCGATATACTTAAAATCTTATATACCTTAACAGTAGCAATGCAACAAAATTTACTTGTGATTTTTAAATCGTCTATTCTCAGTTTTCATTGGCACTGCTTCCGAATTTATCGAACTTGTTGAGAAGAAATTGTTGGGAAACATTTAACAACACGATATTCAAGACATAATATAACCACATGCGCTGTGTCGGTGTATGACGTATTGCTGAGAGGATATGGGAAATAGTTAACAACACGATATTCAAGACATAATATAACAAATTCTATGGTAATTTCTTTAACTCGGAGCTAGTACCTCGTCCCTTCAAAAACGTCTCAGTCAGATCCGAGGACGTCATTCGCGCATCCGGGTCCTGCATAATGGCCCCGTACAGTACTGAGATGAGTGTGACGTGTTATGCAGGGCTTCGATAATGTGGGGCTGCATGCCATGAGGCAGCTACAGAATGGCCGCGTAATGTACAGTGGTGCTTCGGTAATGTGGGGCTGCATGCCATCAGATACCTACATAATGGTCCCGTACATTAGGGCTTCGGTAATGTGGGGCCTCACGGCTTGAGGTACCCACATAATGGCCCCGTACAGTGCAGTGGTGCTCCGGTAATGTGGGGCTGCACGCCATCAGGCACCTACATAATGGCCCCATACAGTACAGCAGGGCTTCGGTAATGTGGGGCCTCACGGCTTGAGGTACCCACATAATGGCCCCGTACAGTACAGCAGGACTTCGGTAATGTGGGGCTGCACGCCATCAGGTACCTACATAATGGCCCTATACAGTACAGCAGGGCTTCGGTAATGTGGGGCCTCACGGCTTGAGGTACCCACATAATGGCCCCGTAAGGTACAGCAGGGCTTCGGTAATGTGGAGCTGCACGCCATCAGGTACCTATATAATGGCCCCATACAGTACAGCAGGGCTTCAGTAATGTGGGGCTGCACGCCATCAGGTACCTATATAATGGCCCCATACAGTACAGTAGGGCTTCGGTAATGTGGTGCTGCACGCCATCAGGTACCTACATAATGACTCCGTACAGTACAGTAGGGCTTCGGTAATGTGGGGCTGCACGCCATCAGGTACCTACATAATGACCCCGTACAGTACAGCAGGGCTTCGGTAATGTGGGACTGCACGCCATCAGGTACCTACATAATGACCCCGTTCACTACAGCAGGGCTTCGGTAATGTGGGGCTGCACGCCATCAGGTACCTACATAATGGCCCCATACAGTACAGTAGGGCTTCGGTAATGTGGGGCTGCACGCCATCAGATACCTACATAATGGCCCCATACAGTACAGGAGGGCTTCGGTAATGTGGGGCTGCACGCCATCACGTACCTACATAATGGCCCCATACAGTACAGCAGGGCTTCGGTAATGTGGGGCTGCACGCGATCAGGTACCTACATAATGACCCCGTACAGTACAGCAGGGCTTCGGTAATGTGGGGCTGCACGCCATCAGGTACCTACATAATGACCCCGTACATTACAGTAGGGCTTCGGTAATGTGGGGCTGCACGCCATCAGGTACCTACATAATGGCCCCATACAGTACAGCAGGGCTTCGGTAATGTGGGGCTGCACGCCATCAGGTACCTATATAATGGCCCCATGCAGTACAGCAGGGCATCGGTAATGTAGGGCTGCACGCCATCAGGTACCTACATAATGGCCCCGTACAGTACAGCAGGGCTTCGGTAATGTGGGGCTGCACGCCATCAGGTACCTACATAATGGCCCCATACAGTACAGCAGGGCTTCGGTAATGTGGGGCTGCACGCCATCAGGTACCTATATAATGGCCCCATGCAGTACAGCAGGGCATCGGTAATGTAGGGCTGCACGCCATCAGGTACCTACATAAGGGCCCCGTACAGTACAGTAGGGCTTCGGTAATATGGGGCTGCACGCCATCAGTTACCTAAATAAGGGCCCCGTACAGTACAGCAGGGCTTCGGTAATGTGGGGCTGCACGCCATCAGGTACCTACATAATGACCCCGTACAGTACAGCAGGGCTTCGGTAATATGGGGCTGCACGCCATCAGTTACCTAAATAAGGACCCCGTACAGTACAGCAGGGCTTCGGTAATGTGGGGCTGCACGCCATCAGGTACCTACATAATGACCCCGTACAGTACAGCAGGGCTTCGGTAATGTGGGGCTGCACGCCATCAGTTACCTAAATAAGGGCCCCGTACAGTACAGCAGGGCTTCGGTAATGTGGGGCTGCACGCCATCAGGTACCTACATAATGGCCCCGTACAGTACAGCAGGGCTTCGGTAATGTGGGGCTGCACGCCATCAGTTACCTACATAATGGCCCCATACAGTACAGCAGGGCTTCGGTAATGTGGGGCTGCACGCCATCAGGTACCTATATAATGGCCCCATGCAGTACAGCAGGGCATCGGTAATGTAGGGCTGCACGCCATCAGGTACCTACATAAGGGCCCCGTACAGTACAGCAGGGCTTCGGTAATGTGGGGCTGCACGCCATCAGGTACCTATATAATGGCCCCATGCAGTACAGCAGGGCATCGGTAATGTAGGGCTGCACGCCATCAGGTACCTACATAATGGCCCCGTACAGTACAGTAGGGCTTCGGTAATGTGGGGCTGCACGCCATCAGGTACCTACATAATGGCCCCATACAGTACAGTAGGGCTTCGGTAATGTGGGGCTGCACGCCATCAGGTACCTACATAAGGGCCCCGTACAGTACAGCAGGGCTTCGGTAATGTGGGGCTGCACGCCATCAGTTACCTAAATAAGGGCCCCGTACAGTACAGCAGGGCTTCGGTAATGTGGGGCTGCACGCCATCAGGTACCTACATAATGGCCCCGTACAGTACAGCAGGGCTTCGGTAATGTGGGGCTGCACGCCATCAGGTACCTACATAAGGGCCCCGTACAGTACAGCAGGGCTTCGGTAATGTGGGGCTGCACGCCATCAGGTACCTACATAAGGGCCCCGTACAGTACAGCAGGGCATCGGTAATGTAGGGCTGCACGCCATCAGTTACCTAAATAAGGGCCCCGTACAGTACAGCAGGGCTTCGGTAATGTGGGGCTGCACGCCATCAGTTACCTACATAAGGGCCCCGTACAGTACAGCAGGGCTTCGGTAATGTGGGGCTGCACGCCATCAGGTACCTACATAATGGCCCCGTACAGTACAGTAGGGCTTCGGTAATGTGGGGCTGCACGCCATCAGGTACCTACATAATGGCCCCATACAGTACAGTAGGGCTTCGGTAATGTGGGGCTGCACGCCATCAGGTACCTACATAAGGGCCCCGTACAGTACAGCAGGGCTTCGGTAATGTGGGGCTGCACGCCATCAGTTACCTAAATAAGGGCCCCGTACAGTACAGCAGGGCTTCGGTAATGTGGGGCTGCACGCCATCAGGTACCTACATAAGGGCCCCGTACAGTACAGCAGGGCTTCGGTAATGTGGGGCTGCACGCCATCAGTTACCTAAATAAGGGCCCCGTACAGTACAGCAGGGCTTCGGTAATGTGGGGCTGCACGCCATCAGGTACCTACATAAGGGCCCCGTACAGTACAGCAGGGCTTCGGTAATGTGGGGCTGCACGCCATCAGTTACCTAAATAAGGGCCCCGTACAGTACAGCAGGGCTTCGGTAATGTAGGGCTGCACGCCATCAGTTACCTAAATAAGGGCCCCGTACAGTACAGCAGGGCTTCGGTAATGTGGGGCTGCACGCCATCAGGTACCTACATAAGGGCCCCGTACAGTACAGCAGGGCTTCGGTAATGTGGGGCTGCACGCCATCAGGTACCTACATAATGGCCCCGTACAGTACAGTAGGGCTTCGGTAATGTGGGGCTGCACGCCATCAGGTACCTACATAATGGCCCCATACAGTACAGTAGGGCTTCGGTAATGTGGGGCTGCACGCCATCAGGTACCTACATAAGGGCCCCGTACAGTACAGCAGGGCTTCGGTAATGTGGGGCTGCACGCCATCAGTTACCTAAATAAGGGCCCCGTACAGTACAGCAGGGCTTCGGTAATGTGGGGCTGCACGCCATCAGGTACCTACATAATGGCCCCGTACAGTACAGCAGGGCTTCGGTAATGTGGGGCTGCACGCCATCAGGTACCTACATAATGGCCCCGTACAGTACAGCAGGGCTTCGGTAATGTGGGGCTGCACGCCATCAGGTACCTACATAAGGGCCCCGTACAGTACAGCAGGGCATCGGTAATGTAGGGCTGCACGCCATCAGTTACCTAAATAAGGGCCCCGTACAGTACAGCAGGGCTTCGGTAATGTGGGGCTGCACGCCATCAGTTACCTAAATAAGGGCCCCGTACAGTACAGCAGGGCTTCGGTAATGTGGGGCTGCACGCCATCAGTTACCTAAATAAGGGCCCCGTACAGTACAGCAGGGCTTCGGTAATGTGGGGCTGCACGCCATCAGTTACCTAAATAAGGGCCCCGTACAGTACAGCAGGGCTTCGGTAATGTGGGGCTGCACGCCATCAGTTACCTAAATAAGGGCCCCGTACAGTACAGCAGGGCTTCGGTAATGTGGGGCTGCACGCCATCAGTTACCTAAATAAGGGCCCCGTACAGTACAGCAGGGCTTCGGTAATGTGGGGCTGCACGCCATCAGGTACCTACATAATGACCCCGTACAGTACAGCAGGGCTTCGGTAATGTGGGGCTGCACGCCATCAGGTACCTACATAAGGGCCCCGTACAGTACAGCAGGGCTTCGGTAATGTGGGGCTGCACGCCATCAGGTACCTACATAAGGGCCCCGTACAGTACAGCAGGGCTTCGGTAATGTGGGGCTGCACGCCATCAGTTACCTAAATAAGGGCCCCGTACAGTACAGCAGGGCTTCGGTAATGTGGGGCTGCACGCCATCAGGTACCTACATAATGACCCCGTACAGTACAGCAGGGCTTCGGTAATATGGGGCTGCACGCCATCAGTTACCTAAATAAGGGCCCCGTACAGTACAGCAGGGCTTCGGTAATGTGGGGCTGCACGCCATCAGGTACCTACATAATGACCCCGTACAGTACAGCAGGGCTTCGGTAATATGGGGCTGCACGCCATCAGTTACCTAAATAAGGGCCCCGTACAGTACAGCAGGGCTTCGGTAATGTGGGGCTGCACGCCATCAGGTACCTACATAATGACCCCGTACAGTACAGCAGGGCTTCGGTAATGTGGGGCTGCACGCCATCAGTTACCTAAATAAGGGCCCCGTACAGTACAGCAGGGCTTCGGTAATGTGGGGCTGCACGCCATCAGGTACCTACATAATGACCCCGTACAGTACAGCAGGGCTTCGGTAATGTGGGGCTGCACGCCATCAGTTACCTAAATAAGGGCCCCGTACAGTACAGCAGGGCTTCGGTAATGTGGGGCTGCACGCCATCAGGTACCTACATAATGACCCCGTACAGTACAGCAGGGCTTCGGTAATGTGGGGCTGCACGCCATCAGTTACCTAAATAAGGGCCCCGTACAGTACAGCAGGGCTTCGGTAATGTGGGGCTGCACGCCATCAGGTACCTAAATAAGGGCCCCGTACAGTACAGCAGGGCTTCGGTAATGTGGGGCTGCACGCCATCAGTTACCTAAATAAGGGCCCCGTACAGTACAGCAGGGCTTCGGTAATGTGGGGCTGCACGCCATCAGGTACCTACATAATGACCCCGTACAGTACAGCAGGGCTTCGGTAATATGGGGCTGCACGCCATCAGTTACCTAAATAAGGGCCCCGTACAGTACAGCAGGGCTTCGGTAATGTGGGGCTGCACGCCATCAGGTACCTACATAATGACCCCGTACAGTACAGCAGGGCTTCGGTAATATGGGGCTGCACGCCATCAGTTACCTAAATAAGGGCCCCGTACAGTACAGCAGGGCTTCGGTAATGTGGGGCTGCACGCCATCAGGTACCTACATAATGACCCCGTACAGTACAGCAGGGCTTCGGTAATATGGGGCTGCACGCCATCAGTTACCTAAATAAGGGCCCCGGACAGTACAACAGGGCTTCGGTAATGTGGGGCTGCACGCCATCAGGTACCTACATAATGGCCCCGTACAGTACAGCAGGGCTTCGGTAATGTGGGGCTGCACGCCATCAGTTACCTAAATAAGGGCCCCGTACAGTACAGCAGGGCTTCGGTAATGTGGGGCTGCACGCCATCAGGTACCTACATAATGACCCCGTACAGTACAGCAGGGCTTCGGTAATGTGGGGCTGCACGCCATCAGGTACCTACATAATGACCCCGTACAGTACAGCAGGGCTTCGGTAATATGGGGCTGCACGCCATCAGTTACCTAAATAAGGGCCCCGTACAGTACAGCAGGGCTTCGGTAATGTGGGGCTGCACGCCATCAGGTACCTACATAATGACCCCGTACAGTACAGCAGGGCTTCGGTAATGTGGGGCTGCACGCCATCAGGTACCTACATAATGGCCCCATACAGTACAGCAGGGCTCCGGTAATGTGGGGCTGCACGCCATCGGGTACCTACATAATGACCCCGTACAGTACAGCAGGGCTTCGGTAATGTGGGGCTGCACGCCATCAGTTACCTAAATAAGGGCCCCGTACAGTACAGCAGGGCTTCGGTAATGTGGGGCTGCACGCCATCAGGTACCTACATAATGACCCCGTACAGTACAGCAGGGCTTCGGTAATATGGGGCTGCACGCCATCAGGTACCTACATAATGGCCCCATACAGTACAGCAGGGCTTCGGTAATGTGGGGCTGCACGCCATCGGGTACCTACATAATGACCCCGTACAGTACAGCAGGGCTTCGGTAATGTGGGGCTGCACGCCATCAGGTACCTACATAATGGCCCCATACAGTACAGTAGGGCTTCGGTAATGTGGGGCTGCACGCCATCAGGTACCTACATAATGACCCCGTACAGTACAGCAGGGCTTCGGTAATGTGGGGTGCACGCCATCAGTTACCTAAATAAGGGCCCCGTACAGTACAGCAGGGCTTCGGTAATGTGGGGCTGCACGCCATCAGGTACCTACATAATGACCCCGTACAGTACAGCAGGGCTTCGGTAATATGGGGCTGCACGCCATCAGGTACCTACATAATGGCCCCATACAGTACAGCAGGGCTTCGGTAATGTGGGGCTGCACGCCATCGGGTACCTACATAATGACCCCGTACAGTACAGCAGGGCTTCGGTAATGTGGGGCTGCACGCCATCAGGTACCTACATAATGGCCCCATACAGTACAGTAGGGCTTCGGTAATGTGGGGCTGCACGCCATCAGGTACCTACATAATGACCCCGTACAGTACAGCAGGGCTTCGGTAATGTGGGGTGCACGCCATCAGGTACCTACATAATGGCCCCATACAGTACAGCAGGGCTTCGGTAATGTGGGGCTGCACGCCATCAGGTACCTACATAATGACCCCGTACAGTACAGCAGGGCATCGGTAATGTGGGGCTCCACGC
Source organism: Protula sp. h YS-2021 (assembly GCA_949752745.1). Lineage (NCBI taxonomy): Eukaryota > Metazoa > Annelida > Polychaeta > Sabellida > Serpulidae > Protula > Protula sp. h YS-2021. The sequence continues at coordinate 5,698,083 of OX457034.1, forward strand.
CATCAGGTACCTACATAATGACCCCGTACAGTACAGTAGGGCTTCGGTAATGTGGGGCTGCACGCCATCAGGTACCTATATAATGGCCCCATGCAGTACAGCAGGGCATCGGTAATGTAGGGCTGCACGCCATCAGGTACCTATATAATGGCCCCATACAGTACAGCAGGGCTTCGGTAATGTGGGGCTGCACGCCATCAGGTAGCTACATAAGGGCCCCGTACAGTACAGCAGGGCTTCGGTAATGTGGGGCTGCACGCCATCAGGTACCTACATAATGACCCCGTACAGTACAGCAGGGCTTCGGTAATGTGGGGCTGCACGCCATCAGGTACCTACATAATGGCCCCATACAGTACAGTAGGGCTTCGGTAATGTGGGGCTGCACGCCATCAGGTACCTACATAATGGCCCCATACAGTACAGTACGGCTTCAGTAATGTGGGGCTGCACACCATCAGGTACCTATATAATGACCCCGTACAGTACAGTAGGGCTTCGGTGATGTGGGGCTGCACGCCATGAGGTACCTACATAATGGCCCCGTACAGTACAGCAGGGCTTCGGTAATGTGGGGCTGCACGCCATCAGGTACCTACATAATGACCCCGTACAGTACAGTAGGGCTTCGGTAATGTAGGGCTGCATGCCATGAGGTACCTGCATGATGGCCCCGTACAGCATTGAGATAAGTGTGACTTGTTTTGTAGGGCTTCGGTAATGTAGGGCTGCACGCCATGAGGTACCTGCATAGGGCCAAGGTCAAGTGCATCGGCGTGATTGAGAAAGACGGAAGCATCTACAACCCCGACGGTATCGACCCCAAGCAACTCGAGGATTATCAGCTGGTAGGTGTAGCCGTCTGGGATATTATTGCGTATTTGACTCCCGAGTCTGCCGGTTTCCGTGTGCAGTTTTACAGTGCCTTTTTAGTCCTCAAGCGAGGCATTGGTCGCCGGAGGGGGAGAGTACGTTTGCGTGTTGTCCATCCGTCAATTTGTCCGTCCGTCCTTCGTCGGCTGTTACTCCCAGGTAATTTGTCATAGTGGATATGTATTTTTATTTTGACCATGGTCCAATTTCAAGCTCACACTGGCCGCCATCTTGGATTTTTACCCGCGATTACGTGTCATCATGACAACACAAGACCTAAGAGTGGTTGGGTGAGTGGGTGGGTGGGTGGTTCATCTCAGTACAGTGTCAAGTGGGTGAGTTGGTGAGTGGGTGGGTGGTTGGATGGCGGTTAATGCAGTGTTCCGGTTGGGGGCTATTCTCTGTACTTGTTGAGGTTATTTTTGTGTGACGCATTTAAACTTGAGAAATGGCAAAGGGGAAGAGCTTAGCAACATTTTTGGCTTTTTACAATAACACAGTTTTTGTCGTGAAGCGTAATTTGATTTAAATTTATTTGGAGTTTTAGTTTGAGTGGTACCTGTCGTGTATCTTGTGTTCAGTATTTTCATGAGTATTTGTGATCCTTATTAATGTGTAGCGTGTGTGGATTGTCTGGACAAACACAGGACAACAAGACGATTGTGGGGTTCCCGGGAGCGCGTGCGTACGAGGGCGAGAACTTGATGTACGAGCCGTGTGACATCCTGGTGCCGGCGGCCATCGAGGCGTCCATCACGAAACACGTGGCCGAGAGAGTGCAGGTGACTGGCCCACGTAGCCACGGAGGGGGGGGGGGGGAGGAGAGGGGGGAGGGGATGGGGAGGGGGAGGTATGTACGAGGCGTGTGACATCCTGGTGCCGGCGGCCATCGAGGCGTCCATCACGAAACACGTGGCCGAGAGAGTGCAGGTGACTGGCCCGCGTAGCCACGGGGGGGGGGGGGGGGTGAGGGGGAGGAGGGGGGTAGGTATGTACGAGCCGTGTGACATCCTGGTGCCGGCGGCCATCGAGGCGTCCATCACGAAACACGTGGCCGAGAGAGTGCAGGTGACTGGCCCACGTAGCCACGGAGGGGGGGGGGGAGGAGAGGGGGGAGGGGATGGGGAGGGGGAGGTATGTACGAGGCGTGTGACATCCTGGTGCCGGCGGCCATCGAGGCGTCCATCACGAAACAAGAGGCCGAGAGAGTGCAGGTGACTGGCCGGCGTAGCCACGGGGGGGGGGGGCGGGGAGGGGGGAGGGGTGGGGAGGGGTAGATATGTACGAGGCGTGTGACATCCTGGTGCCGGCGGCCATCGAGGCGTCCATCACGAAACACGTGGCCGAGAGAGCACAGGTGACTGGCCCACGTAGCCACGGGAAGGGGGGAGGGTAAGGGGTGGGTGGGGAGGGGGTGGTGCCGGATCAGGAGGAGGGGAGGGGGTAGGTATGTAGGGGGAGAGTGACATCGAGGCGTCGATCACGAAACGCGTGGCCGAGAGAGTGAAGGTGACTGGCCCACGTAGCCACGGGAAGGGGGGAGGGTAAGGGGTGGATGGGGAGGGGGTGGTGCCGGATCAGGAGGAGGGGAGGTGGTAGGTATGTAGGGGGAGAGTGACATCGAGGCGTCGATCACGAAACGCGTGGCCGAGACAGTGAAGGTGACTGCCCGGTGTAATGGATGGCGGATGGATGGCGGATGGTGGGGTTCGGAGAAGGGAGGAGGGGGGGGGGGGGTAAAATCCTGAGCGGCGTTGGGGAGATGAAGGTGACTTATCATGCTGTTCAACACAGCAGGCTTGTAATATGAGGTACGTGTCAAGTGTCAAGTTTATAGTGTGTCAAGTGTCAAGTCATTGGTGTGTCAGTTGTCAAGTCAGTGGTGTGTCAAGTGTCAAGTCAATGGTGTGTCAGTTGTCAAGTCAGTGGTGTGTCAAGTGTCAAGTCAATGGTGTGTCAGTTGTCAAGTCAGTGGTGTGTCAAGTGTCAAGTCAATGGTGTGTCAAGTGTCAAGTCAATGGTGTGTCAAGTCATTGGTGTGTCGAGTGTCAAGTCAGTGGTGTGTCAAGTGTCAAGTCAATGGTGTGTCAAGTGTCAAGTCAATGGTGTGTCAAGTGTCAAGTCAATGGTGTGTCAATTGTCAAGCCAGTGTGTCCAATATAAAGTCAATGGTGTGTCAAGTGCCAAGTTTGTGGTGTGTCAAGTCAGTAGTGTGTCGAGTGTCAAGTCAGTTCACTACTGAGTTTCTGTCGTCAATTTCTGTCAGACTGCGATTCCTTATGTTTTTTTTCTCGTTTACAGTGCAAGATAGTAGCGGAAGGCGCGAACGGACCGACCACCATGGCTGCCGACCAGATGCTGCTGGACAGAAACATCCTCGTCATCCCAGTGAGCCAACCCTTACCCTTCCCGCTTTTTTTTTCTTTTTGCATTTTAGCTTTTTTTTTTACGTATTTTTGAAGAAACAGCTGAGTTTTTTTATTAAATAAAAGATATTAAATAAAAAAAGACAAACGGAAAAAGTTACTGAATAGTGTTGTTAAAATTGTGAGAACCACACAGTTTGTTTTTGAGCATTTTAAGTGTTCGGTCCTATTTATAGATATAGCTCATCTTCAGTTATTTGCTGTTTGCCGTGTTCTTGACCCGGTAATTTTTCCCCACAAGAAGTGATTTAGACTATAACGTATGTTATACCTGTTGTGTACCTGAGATGGATAATAAGCGTTGTTGTGTTGGGCCCAGGACCTGTACGCGAATGCGGGCGGTGTGACGGTGTCGTATTTTGAGTGGCTCAAGAACCTCAATCACGTGAGCTACGGCAGACTGACCTTCAAGTACGAGCGCGAAACCAACTACGAACTACTGGGTAAGCCCCATGGATAGAGCCTTCAGATGCCCCACAGATAGCCTTCAGATGCCCCTCAGATAGCCTTTAGATGCTCCCACAGACAGCCTTTAGATGCCCACACAGACAGAGCCTTCAGATGCCCCACAGACGGAGCCTTCAGATGCCCCCACAGGCAGAGCCCTCAGATGCCCCACAGACAGAGCATTCAGATGCCCACAGACAGTCTTCAGATGCCCCACAGATAGAACCTTTAGATCCCCCCACAGACAGAGCCTTCAGATGCCCCCACAGACAGAGCCTTCAGATGCTTCCACAGACAGAGCCTTCAGATGCTCCCACAGACGGAGCCCACAGATGCCCCACAGAGAGCATTCAGATGCCCCACAGAGAGTCTTCAGATGCCCCCACAGACAGTCTTCAGATGCCCCCACAGATACAGCCTTCAGATGCCCCCACAGACATAGCGTTCAGATTCCCCCACAGATAGAGCCTTCAGATGCCCCACAGATAGAGCCTTTAGATGTTCCACGGACAGAGCCCTCAGATGTACAGTCCCCCACAGACAGAGCCTTTAGATGCACCAAAGACCGTGCTTTCCAATACCCCATTTTGTCTGGGAATTGCCTTTCAGATGTCCCCGTTCATCAGCGTCTTTAAGATACAAGGTTAAATGAAACACAAACAAAATAAATTAACAAACGTGCTCTGCAACTTATTGTTACCGAATTAAAGAATTTCAAAAAAATCGTTTCAGTCAATAAAAAAACTCCCGTTTGTCAGTTTGCCAGTATGCGTCACTGTTTTTGTTTTTCAGATCGATAAACATTCAGTGGTGAAAAAAAATGTATTTTTTTCCAGACTCGGTGCAGACATCTCTGGAGAAGATTTTCGGCAAGGCGGGAGGGCGCATACCCATCACCCCAAGCCCCTCCTTCGAAGCCAGGATGGGGGTGAGATGTCTACGCAGTTCTCATAATAAACTTCATGAAATATACAGATGTTGGCTTCATCCAAAAAAAAAAAAAAGACAAACTTTGATTGTAATTTTGCTTAAAACCTGACAAAAAGTGGGAACAAATATAGAATCAATTGTTCGTGAAGGAATTTGTATGTCGTGGTATGTCCATAAAAGGGTTGTTGTCGGGATCCATAAATAATACCCCAAACTCATAAATACACGTGCTGGGGGGGGGGGGGGGTTATGTAAACATACGGGGAACTGAGCTAAATACTGAGTATTGATGTTTTGGGTACTGGTATTATTACTGAGTTTTATAGAGCTCCTTCTTCACATTATTACAGATAATTACACTAAGTGAAAAACAATAATAAGAAAAAGTTAAAACAATACATAAAATGATTAGACGATAATATGCACAACGATCGACCAAAATTGTAGATTTGTCTTGTGTTTTGTTGCAGGGAGCGTCTGAGAAGGACATCGTGCACTCCGGGCTCGCGTACACCATGGAAACCTCGGCACAGGTAGGTCAAGGTCACTTGTCTGCTTTGCGCTAGTCATGCGTTTTTTGTCACGCGTTTGACGCGTGAGTTATCTGACGACCTCTAGTGGTTGTCTCAAGTAGTAAAACAAAGACCGCGTTTGTGTTTCTGTTGTGCTATTACTGAATGAAAAAGGTTTTAGAAAGAACTCTGCCAACACCGGGACATCTTAGGTCAAGCCGAAGATGTCATAACGGTTGTGACACTTTATGACCCCCAGCAAGATTCCATATTGCACGTTTTACTGCACGTGTGTTGTTTAAAAACATTAACTATGGTGAGCCAATTGTTTTCGATAAAAACTGGTTATGGACACTCCGGTTAACAAATATATGGTGACGATAACAGGGGTTGTTTTTTTATTGGTTGAGGAGATAACCAGGGTTGTTTTTGATTGGTTCAGGAGATCATGGTTAAATCCATGAAGCACCAGCTGGGCATCGATCTTAGGACGGCGGCTTACATCAGCTCATTGGAGAAGATTGTGAACCATTACCAGGACGCCGGACTCGTCTTCTGCTAACCTGCTGTCACCCACAGATTGCCCTGACCCGACTCATTGCTGTCACCCACACAGTGCCCTGACCCGACTCATTGCTGTCACTCACACAGTGCCCTGACCCGACTCATTGCTGTCACCCACACAATGCCCTGACCCGACTCATTGCTGTCACTCACACAGTGCCCTGACCCGACTCATTGCTGTTACCCACACACTGCCCTGACCCGACTCATTGCTGTCACTCACACAGTGCCCTGACCCGACTCATTGCTGTCACCCACACAGTGCCCTGACCCGACTCATTGCTGTCACTCACACAGTGCCCTGACCCGACTCATTGCTGTTACCCACACAGTGCCCTGACCCGACTCATTGCTGTCACCCACACAGTGCCCTGACCCGACTCATTGCTATCACCCACACAGTGCCCTGACCCGACTCATTGCTGTCACCCACACAGTGCCCTGACCCGACTCATTGCTGTCACCCACACAGTGCCCTGACCTGACTCATTGCTGTCACCCACACAGTGCCCTGACCCGACTCATTGCTATCACCCACACAGTGCCCTGACCCGACTCATTGCTGTTACCCACACAGTGCCCTGACCCGACTCATTGCTGTCACCCACACAGTGCCCTGACCTGACTCATTGCTGTCACCCACACAGTGCCCTGACCCGACTCATTGCTATCACCCACACAGTGCCCTGACCCGACTCATTGCTGTCACTCACACAGTGCCCTGACCCGACTCATTGCTGTCACTCACACAGTGCCCTGACCCGACTCATTGCTGTCACTCACACAGTGCCCTGACCCGACTCATTGCTGTCACCCACACAGTGCCCTGACCCGACTCATTGCTGTCACTCACACAGTGCCCTGACCCGACTCATTGCTGTTACCCACACAGTGCCCTGACCCGACTCATTGCTGTCACCCACACAGTGCCCTGACCCGACTCATTGCTGTCACCCACACAGTGCCCTGACCCGACTCATTGCTGTCACCCACACAGTGCCCTGACCCGACTCATTGCTGTCACTCACACAGTGCCCTGACCTGACTCATTGCTGTCACCCACACAGTGCCCTGACCCGACTCATTGCTGTCACTCACACAGTGCCCTGACCTGACTCATTGCTGTCACCCACACAGTGCCCTGACCCGACTCATTGCTGTCACTCACACAGTGCCCTGACCCGACTCATTGCTGTCACCCACACAGTGCCCTGACCCGACTCATTGCTGTCACCCACACAGTGCCCTGACCCGACTCATTGCTGTCACTCACACAGTGCCCTGACCCGACTCATTGCTGTCACTCACACAGTGCCCTGACCCGACTCATTGCTATCACCCACACAGTGCCCTGACCTGACTCATTGCTGTCACCCACACAGTGCCCTGACCCGACTCATTGCTGTCACTCACACAGTGCCCTGACCCGACTTATTGCTGTTACCCACACACTGCCCTGACCCGACTCATTGCTGTCACCCACACACTGCCCTGACCCGACTCATTGCTGTCACTCACACAGTGCCCTGACCCGACTCATTGCTGTCACCCACACAGTGCCCTGACCCGACTCATTGCTGTCACTCACACAGTGCCCTGACCCGACTCATTGCTGTCACCCACACAGTGCCCTGACCCGACTCATTGCTGTCACCCACACAGTGCCCTGACCCGACTCATTGCTGTCACTCACACAGTGCCCTGACCCGACTCATTGCTGTCACCCACACAGTGCCCTGACCCGACTCATTGCTGTCACTCACACAGTGCCCTGACCCGACTCATTGCTGTCACCCACACACTGCCCTGACCCGACTCATTGCTATCACCCACACAGTGCCCTGACCCGACTCATTGCTATCACCCATACAGTGCCCTGACCCGACTCATTGCTGTCACTCACACAGTGCCCTGACCCGACTCATTGCTGTCACTCACACAGTGCCCTGACCCGACTCATTGCTGTCACTCACACAGTGCCCTGACCCGACTCATTGCTGTCACTCACACAGTGCCCTGACCCGACTCATTGCTGTCACCCACACAGTGCCCTGACCCGACTCATTGCTGTCACCCACACAGTGCCCTGACCCGACTCATTGCTGTCACTCACACAGTGCCCTGACCCGACTCATTGCTGTCACTCACACAGTGCCCTGACCCGACTCATTGCTGTCACCCACACAGTGCCCTGACCCGACTCATTGCTGTCACTCACACAGTGCCCTGACCCGACTCATTGCTGTCACTCACACAGTGCCCTGACCCGACTCATTGCTGTCACTCACACAGTGCCCTGACCCGACTCATTGCTGTCACTCACACAGTGCCCTGACCCGACTCATTGCTGTCACTCACACAGTGCCCTGACCCGACTCATTGCTGTCACTCACACAGTGCCCTGACCCGACTCATTGCTGTCACTCACACAGTGCCCTGACCCGACTCATTGCTGTCACCCACAGATTGCCCTGACCTGACTCATTGCTGTTGCCCAGAGATTGTCCTGACCCGACTCATTTCTGTCACCCACAGATTGCCCTGACCCGACTTATTGCTGTTGCCCAGAGATTGTCCTGACCCGACTCATTTCTGTCACCCACAGATTGTCCTGACCCCCGACTCATTGCTGTTGCCCACTCGTTGCTTTGCTTAACCGACTGGTTACCGTTATCGACGCATTGCTATGGACCGATTAATTGGTGTTGCCGACGCATTGCGGTGGATCGACTCGTTGCTGTAACACATTACTGTAAACTTACTCGTTGCTGCTATTGAACTTATTGCTGTGAATTAACTCGTTACTGTTACCAACTCTTTTCTGTTAACCGACTCGTTAGTGTCACCGACTCATTGTTGTAAACTGACTCGTTTGTGCTTAATCGTCCCGGTTGCTGCTCACGAGCACTATGTCTGATTACGACGCACTATTGTGGTCTGCGAATACGCTCGTTTTTTAACAGTTGGTGGAAAGAGAAATGAATAACTCCTCTCGATTGCAGTAATTTTTTTTTTAAATCGCTCGTTATGCTCGCACTTGCCTTAGACTTGTTCTGCCGCATCGCACAGTGAAAGTGTGAATAAACAGAGCCTTGGCACTAAAGTCTTGCCAGAACCTATATGTGACCTTGACAGGGCAGGCAGAGTTCTTGCCCTTAGGAAGTGCTGTCAATAGTTCAATTAAACGCTGTGTTTTATGCAAGAAGTCATCGTCATCGTTCATGAAAGCCAGATATAGCGTATTATGTTCTCTTTCGGTTGGAAAGCTCATAAACCTCTCACACAGCATCGCAGCTAAGTCAACACGTGAACAAAATGTGGAAATGGAATATTTTGAGTATAGCTTGAGGGAGGATTTGAGAGTAGATATAGGAAAATATACACAGGATTGTTTTTTCGCAAGAAGAGCGCGCATCTGAAAACAGCCACGCTTTGGTATGGAACGAGCTTTTTTCCGAATGGTAATCCAATCTGTTCTTGAATAGACCGTTGGATTTAAAAAAAATCTTTGATTTTATCACATGATGAAGAAAGTATCCAGAGACGGCAGTGGGAAAAAACAAGAACGATTAAAACAATAACTTATTTGTTTTACTTTTAGTCAGTCAATACTAATGAATTACTTAAGTGCAATGCTCCTAGGTGCTACGCAATTTTGGTATAAAGTAGTCGAATGTCGCTTCCAGTTTTATAAATGTCAAGGAATTTATTTCATTTTTCTCCGTTGTAGACTATATGTTTTACACGTGGTTTGTTGTTCACGTGGTATGTTCACGTGGTTTTGTTATTCACGTGGTATGTTCTTCACGTGGTATGTTTTTCACGTGTTATTTGTGCACACTTATTTGAAAGAGAGAGAGTAGATAAAATCGGAAGTTATATTCAGTACCTAATCCATTCAAATTTAGAGTGAATTTTACACCTTAATCTAGCTTAAACCAACATGCGGTATATGTGTTAAAACAGGAAAACAAAACTAGTCTTAGCATATAGTGTAATTATGTATTCAGAACCGATGGGAGATATAGGGTTTGTACGTTCTGTGTGTAAGTGTCTGTTTGTCTCTCTGTTTTATGTGTGTCAGTCTGTTGTGAACAAAACGTGTGCAAGACATCTCGAGAAAGAAAAGTCGGATCGACTTACTTAAATTTGGGTTATTCCTGTGGTGGTTCGGAATGTTCTGTCAACTATTGAAGCGTATAACGTTATTAAGGAAGGCTTTTTATATCATTATCTAAAAATTTTGTGTGCAAAATTCCTCAGCCGCTGAACTAGGAGAATGTTCCAACTTGGTGGAATTGTTGCGTGGTAGGTCCGAAAGATTCTGTCGAATTTTGTCGTAAAGAGAACGAGCGCAAACGCCATATGACGTCACATAAAATAGATTATAGTACATCATAGATTATAATACACCTGACCACCTTCCAGACCCGGATAAAAAGGCATACCGTAAATCTGTCTATATGTAGTGACCACCTTCCAACACCTGAACCTAAACTTGTAAAATGGATAAGGGTGATACACAGGTCGACTTTTGATTAGTATTGTTTGTTCGGATACATTTATATAAGGTAAAAAGTCTTATCATTCTGAAAATAGTACAGATTTGTTCAAATATAACTGTGTCGTGGGAAACATTTGTTTTATCTACAAAAACAGAAAGGGAACGGCTGGCTAATAAAAGTTTTTGAGACGTTCGGGTACACTTTTGTTGGTGAGCGATGGCCACTCTAGTTTATGTATTTATTTTTGAATAATACAATGTAATCCGCTGAGGGTCGGCCTTGTCGTTAAACAAATCAAGTAACTAACTTATTATTTTTGTGAATTTTTGACAGTGAATTGTAATAGAAAATGGTTATTGGAGAAGTGTTGGTATAGTCAGGGCAGACATTGGTTTTTGTTTACAAAAAAAAAAAGAAAAGAAACTGAATAGATGTCGATTGAAAGTGTGTGTTCTAATCCTATTTTGTGTGCACTGGCCGCTCTAGTTTACATCATTTTCATCACTCTTAACTTGGTTCGGTTCATGTGGGGCTTTTTATGGTGATCAATACAGTAAATCAAACAGCACTGCCAATGTAATCAGGGATCTGACCCAGTGTCCAATACAAATGTACCAAAACCCAGCATGTGCGCGTTGCATATTGTATTTTTTATTAAATGTTAGGAGGAGACTTAAATAAAGGCAACATGAAAAAAATTGACTACGCAAACCATGGCACACGATTAACCTGTTTTCATGCTTCCCTGTGTTCGGCTACCTCTGCTTGCCTAACACAAAGCGGACAAGACAAAAAGTTGTATGTATAATCTAAATCGGTTCTGTATTGATTGTTCAACTGATTTATCTGTTTATTGGTTAAAGCAATAATGGTATCTGAAGTAATATAAAATAAATGAATATGTTAAAACCTGTGCGATGGCTGGTTTTCTATGTAGATTTAATTATGTATTATGTAGTTATTTCTAGTCTTTTTTATTTAAAATAAAAATAAAACAAAATTGTGCATTATAGTTACATTTTAAAATTGGTGTTTGTTCCTGCATACCGATTTATTCTTTATTGGTTCATATGTTGAATTTATAGGGTTTTTTTTAATTGTGCTGTATTCGTTTTATTGTGCTCGTTTTATTTCCGTATAAATACTTATCGGATAAATTAAGTGTTGTTCAACTTTAATGTGTAGTTTTTGCTGTTTCATATAACGGGTGTGCGGTGTGTTTTTGGTATTGGTATGTCCCCAAATTTAACTTTTGTATTTATAAGCCTGTGTCGAGAGGCATAGTAAAGTGTAATATACGAATAGATAATGCAGTGAGTTAAATAACGCTTTTACATGAAGCAGTTTTTTGCAGCTTCTAGAAATGATCTCTCACGGAAGGTGATTGTAGGGGTCCATGCATAAACCTGATAACTGCACTTATCAGCAGTGGAGAAAAACGCTTTTAAAGTTTGAAATTTTAGTAACAGACATAGGTTTTTCCCACAGCATTTTTCTAAAAAATGCCCACTTCTAATCGGTTTTGAGGTGTAAGACTAACATATGTGATAGAACATAGCCCAAGAAATACCGTGATGGTAATAGTGCATTTTCCTGATAAGTGAAGTTTATGCATGGACCCCTTCAATTTTGCAATGAAGTATGAAAGTGTGTGGTTTGATCCAGTTAGTGCATAATCCAAATAATATCAAAAGAGAATATCAAAACTAGGCAAAGTATTATTACTAAATGAAGAAGCTTAAGTCAATAAACATGGGACTGTAATATTAGAGTACTGATAGTTAATCTCATATCTGCCTTTCTTCGTCGGACTGGTCTTATCACATCAGTAGAGGAGGGTGCATGCGTCGTCTGTATGAACGTGTGTACGTATGTACATGTGTAGTGTGTATGTATGTACGTCTCTTGAAAAACTTTACTTTTTTGGCAATCCACCAAAAATTGACAAGATAGGCTTGCATTGAAAATTTTTCGGTAGCCACTTTTCAAAATGCTACTGCAGTGGTTTTGTTCCAATTCTAATGTTCATTTGCATTTTTCTAAATTTCGCATAAATGTTCAGTAGGCTGTCTTCTGGCGAAAAGTTACTTTATTGGCGATCCAAAGTAATATTCAACGTGATTCTACTCCCACAATTTGGATCCGATTTCTCCCTAATTTTGTGCAATTGTTTGCCGGTAGGCCTGTCGTGATTTTTTTTTTACATTTTCAAAATGCTACTTAGACAATTTTGATCCGAGTCCTCTCCATTTTGTATGAATGTCTGCTAGGTGGTTCTGTTTTGAAAAAAATTTTGCTTTTTGTTGTAATCTGTCAAAACTTGACCAAATGGGGATTCTCCAAAAATTGGTCCATTGTCAGGTTTTATTCCAAATTTTAGAATATTGGTCTTCATGCGATGATTTCTTTTTAAAATTACTTTTTAGTGCACCCAATGGTGCCGTTGAAAAGTTTTAGAGAGCAAGTTTTTTTTTAAAACAGTTCTACAAGCAATTTAAGGCTTCTATTTTTTAGGCGTAGTCCAGCGTTAGGACTATTTGGCATTACTTTTCTAACATCCCCGAGATATCGGACAAATTTCGGTCTTTGCAAAAATTTCAGTAACCGGTTTTTAAAATACGACTACCACTTTTGGCGACCCTGCAAGCCTACCGATCCTGATTCAGTAGATCTCAGCTGGTCACAATGTCCCTGGACATTCTTGCTTCTGGAACTACCATTGTTTGGCTTTCATTTTTAAGCTTGAGAGTAATTTCTTGGTCTATATTATGTAATTTTTAATCGTTTGACGATGTAAAAATGTTATAAGTGAAGAGAATTCGTTGTCAGAGTGTTGTACGTAACAGGCGTTATATCTGTGCCAGTTTCTATTACTCAGTGACTTGTGTAAAAATAAGAAGTGGATGAAAATTTTTCGAAGTCTAGCAAATGAAAGTGTACGTATATTGTTTGAAATGTGACCGATTCTTATACTTAATTCTGTTCGAGATTTCTGCGACAGACCCTAATTATTGTGCAATTTGTTAATTGTCTTGGCACGGCCAGGTGCAATCTTTTTGTAATTATAACTAATTGATCAGTTATTCCATTTTTAGCTTGTATTATCACCGCTTTATGAAATAGGTGTGAAATTCCTTGCCACTTTCGTAAAATCTTGTTGCTTTCAATATTTCTGTTAAATGTTCCTCAATATACATGTACACATACACATTTACTCTGATTGTAAAAGGACGCTTCCAGATGAAACATGCTTTTAGACTGTCAATTGTCTTCAAAACGATTAGAAAAAAATATAACTGCTTGTCTTTTACTTTAGATTTTTCATAAAAGTGTAATAGCGACAAAGTATGCAGACTTAAAAGTGACGTAAAAGTACCGTAATTTCCGGTGTTTTACCCGCGGGTTGGACACCGAGTTTACATACATAATACATCGATTTCACGATCAGGATATATATCTTAAGACAATGAGTGACAATGTTTGGTTTTGAACTTTAAGTGTCGAAAAACAATGAAAAAAGTTTGCTGTTCTTTATATTTTATTCTACCTATCATTTCTCTATTGCAAAAAAAACATGATGCACCGATTAAAATACAATATTTACAACTTGCCGAGCTATGTTAACCATATGAATGCATAAAACCATATCACTGCACAACCATAAGGGTATACATTTACAAAAATATACCACTTCGTTAAGCATCTAGGATGTGGGTTAGACACTTGTGCGGGCATACACCGAATTCAAAACATTTTACTTCATTTTCAAGATTTGTGGGTTATATACCGGTGTGGGTTATACAACGGAAATTACGGTAGTGTTCGCCTCAAGCCATAGGCGGAAAATTAACGTAAGGCAGTGGCGCAGAAAAGGATGGCTAAAAATCTGCTCAACGCGTGAAAACGAATCTTCATGCTGAAATATTTCAAGTATTTGTGACCGTCATGCTGTGACCGTTTGTTAGCTCCAGCTAACAAACGGTCACGATTAGTTTCAATCACGGTTTGTTAGCCCCAGTTTCTACATAAGCAGGGCCTGTAGCAATCGATGAAAGTGCGTATGTACAATCTCCTGGGTTTCTAGCCTAAATGTCTTGAAATTTTGGCTGGCGGCAGCGGACGTAAGCATTATCAGGCTCTTACGTTTTTGGAAATTCGCCAAAAACTTTGTGGACATATTTTATCGACTAAATTTTTCTTTAGAACATATTTCTTCCTGGGATTTGAATGTTTATTACTTTTTTGGCGATTCACCAAAAATTGGCTGAAATATTGGCCAAAAAAATTGTTTTTTTTCATAATATCTTAAGTGACCCAAGTTAAATTGCCTTACTTTCTTGAAATTACAAGCAAAGATAGCAGGCATTACTGTCTAACTGACTATTACCTTTAGTGATTCGCAAAAAATTGGCGAAAAACCAACAAAGTTTCAGTAAAATCATAACTGGCTGCAGAAATATAGTCTTGCTGCCCTGAAATTTTAGTTAAATATAACGATATTGGTACTTGCCTTGTTTTTACTGATTTTGGTAATTCAGACAAAAATTGGCTTATTTGTGCCAGTTGTTTTACTATTGAGTGATTTATCCGAAGGTAAGAACTGGTTGAAAATTAAACAAAGGGTTCACGTGTTCGAAAAGGCTCAAGACACGACTTAGTGATTGATTTCCTGTAGTTTATTCTGTATAAGATCTTTTGTATCTGAGACAAAATTTTAATTATTCTAAAATTTGTTAATTGTCTTACCACGACCTTTATGACTGTGATTGTGACTAATTGTGCAGTGATTCCTTTTGATGTGCATCAACATTGTTTTTAAATAAAACGGAAATTTCTCATTTTTCCTGTACCATTACCGCTTAATAAAATAGGTGTAAAATTCATTTGTACTTGCCTAAAATCTAACAAGTTTGTGAAGCACAATGGAATGAACATTTCTCAATGTATGTTATATAGATACATACAGAATTTTAAAGGGTCTCTTTCAGGTGAAACTTACTTTTAGACTGCGAATTATTTTCGAAAAGATAAAAAGGAAATAAAATAATTTTTCTTGGAATTACCAGTCTTTATTTTTTACTTTAAAGTTTGAGTGAAAGCATGTAAATAACAACGAAATGTAGAAATAAACAAAATGTATAAACCTCGTCGTCGTCGTCGGGATACTCTTTCAGAGCAAGCTCTATGCGTTTCTATACAGAGTCTCTCCGTCAACATATTATTAATAATATACAAGAAAACATGAAATTTAGAGAAAACCATACTCGCGTTTAGACTGATACAAAAAAGCCTCCCTCAGCCTTGACAGACATGCGTTCAGAAAACACTAGGTACACAGTCCTGGAAGAATCTGAGAGATTGTCTCGGGTACAAATTTTATCATTTAACAATTTCCGTGCAAAGTTTGTATATAACCACGTAACTTAACCTCTGTTATTTGCTTATTTGTCCAGACTGCTCTAATTATGAAAGCTTAGTTCTTCATGTATGTAGATCCCTTGCTTAGATAGTCTTCAGGTGGAAATCTTCTTTCATAATTTATGCATATATCTGAGCACACAATCCCTTGTATGCTCAGATATTGCTGTGATAGTTATGATAGTCAAAACTGTAGCTGATATTTTAAATGATATCGGTTAGAACGCAAATCCGGATTATTGATGATGTATCTTAAATGCAAACCTTGCTATGTATTGCATTAATAAGTTATCCAAAGATTGAAGTGCTTCAAGCGTTTTTCATACTATGATTCGTGCTTTGTTTGAACTTAGGAGTAAGAACGACATCCAATATATATTCTTTGAACTATTTATTCTTTTATCCATTTCAACTAGCTGACAAACTCAAACGAGGCTTGAATCTGAAAAAACAGTAGTAGGAAAACGAGAGTTCTACCACACCCTGTGACGTCATCAGACCCCACTCCCCCCTCCCCCCTAGGCGGCAGCCGGCATAGACCCTATGGTGAAAAAGTGATGACCCCCCTAGGGGACGACTGTCACCGGTAAGAAAATTTTGCGATTTCAGCATAGTTATCCGTCTCAGACGATTCTGAACAACTTTGGTCTTTATGCCCCCTCCCTAGGGGTATGAAAATTTTGCGATTTCAGCATAGTTATTCGTTTCAGACGATTCTGAACAACTTTGGTTTTTATGACCCCTCCCTAGGGTTATGAAAATTTTGCGATTTCAGCAGTTATTCGTTTCAGACGATTCTGAACAACTTTGGTCTTTATGACCCCCCTAGGGGTATGAAAATTTTGCGATTTCAGCATAGTTATTCGTTTCAGACGATTCTGAACAACTTTGGTTTTTATGACCCCCCCCTAGGGTTATGAAAATTTTGGTTTTCAGCAGTTATTCGTTTAAGACGATTCTGAACAACTTTGGTTTTTATGACCCCCTAGGGGTATGAACATTTTGCGATTTCAGCATAGTTATCCGTTTCAGACGATTCTGAACAACTTTGGTTTTTATGCCCCCTCCCTAGGGATATGAAAATTTTGCGATTTCAGCATAGTTATTCGTTTCAGACGATTCTGAACAACTTTTGTTTTTATTACCCCTCCCTAGGGTTATGAAAATTTTGCGATTTCAGCAGTTATTCGTTTCAAGCGATTCTGAACAACTTTGGTTTTTATGACCCCCCTAGGGGTATGAAAATTTTGCGATTTCAGCATAGTTATTCGTTTCAGACGATTCTGAACAACTTTGGTTTTTATGACCCCCCCCCCCCCCCTAGGGGTATGAAAATTTTGCGATTTCAGCATAGTTATCCGTTTCAGACGATTCTGAACAACTTTGGTTTTTATGAACCCCCCCCCCCCCTAGGGGTATGAAAATTTTGCGATTTCAACATAGTTATTCGTTTCAGACGGTTCTGAACATCCGATTTGAGCCAGTTTGACGAAGTCTGAGTGGTATAAAAAGGGATGTATGAGAGCATGTTTCAACCATTTCAGTTCAAGCAATTGATGTGACAGCAGTAATGGCTGATAGTTCAGTCTCACGAGTCTTCTGCCATGAGTGTTATGCAACATTTCCATCAGTGGAATTGTTGGAGTCGCATACATGCACTGAAGCTGAGATGAGAACTATAGTGAAACGTGCTATTGGAGAGCTTGATCGACAGAATGAAGCAAAGAGACGAAACATGGAGCAAGATGGCATTTCCATACCGAGTTCAGTTCTCTGCCATGAATGCAATGTAATACTTCCCTCAATGGATGTGTTTGATGTGCATACATGCACTCCACCTCAGGAAGAACAAACTGTAAAGAGGCGAAAGACGGGGCAAGTAGGGAAAGGCAGAAGGACAAGTCTTGGTGAAAACGCGCAGGAGAAACGGTTTGAACCCGACAATGGAACGGATTTACTGCTTGAAATGCAACAGCAAGAGAACCGTATCAAGACACATTTGCTGGAGACCTGAGAACATGGAATGAAATGGTACATTGTAGTGCATGCTCGCTTCACGAAAATGACACCAAATGCAGAAGGTGTCATGATGGAACATTGGATAATGCATATATCAGCAGTCCAACGTATGCAGCGTACAATCCAGCGGATATTGGTCAGGACTTACCAACAGCCTATAAAGAATTGTTTACCAAGTTTGATGAGCATGAGCGACAAGGCTCTGGCTGGTTTCTGGATAATATACGGTACATTGAAGTACATACAGCTACGTTAGAACCTCTGGAAGCGAACGGTTTTATCCCGCTGCCAAAGAAACATTAAGAATCAAGACAACAAGTGTTTTATTTGGTCCGTTTTGGCTCACCTTCAACCTTCAACAAAAAAATGAACAGCGTGTAAATCAATACAGAAAGTTTGACAATGTATTAAAGTTAGAGGGCATGACATTTCCGACGCCGATTACTAACATTCCAAAGTTTGAAAAGGAGAATGATATGTTTATCAACGTATTTGGATATGAGCAGGATGTAGTTGTTCCGATACAACTTAGCCGAAACGTCAATGCAAGAGAAATCAACTTACTTATGATTAGCAGTGGTAATAAAAGACATTACTGCTTGATTAAGAATTTCAGCAGACTTATGGCCTACCGATCAAAGCATAATGGTGCAGCTTTTTATTGTTTAAACTGTCTTCACGAGTTTATGCGACAAGAGCTTTTAGATGAGCATCGTGAAGTGTGTGGCAAGCATGGAACGCAACGTTTATCATTCCCCAAGGAGCCATTCATCAAGTTCAAGAATGTGGCTAAACAACAGCGAGCACAGTTTGTAATTATGTCTCCCCGACCAAGGGAGACATATAGTGTTTGTACGTTCTGTGTGTGTATGTGTGTACGTGTGTGTGTGTGTGTGTCGGTCCGTTGTGAACAAAGTGTTGTGTGCAAGATATCTCGAGAACGAAACGTCGGATCAACTTCAAACTTGATCGAATTATTCCTTGGTAAGGTGGGACGGTTCTATCAACTTTTGACGCATGTCACGTGATTAGGGCAAGCGTATGACGTCATTACGTAAAAATCTTGTGTGCGAAATTTCTCAGCCGCTGAACATCGGAGAAAGTTGAAACTTGGTGGGATTGTTGCTTGGTTGGTCCGAAAGACGCTGTAGATTTTTTTCGCGAGTAGAAGGAACGAATGCGGCGTATGACGTCATCACGTAAAATATGTATATATTTTCAACAAGATCTTGTGTGCAAAATATCTCGATAACGGAAAATTTTATCGACTTCAAGTTTTATACCAGTATTTCTTGGGTCAGTCGGCGGGTTCTATCAATTTTTGGCGCATGTCAGCTGATTAAGGGAGACGTACGACGTCATGACGTAAAAATCTTGTGTGCGAAATTTCTCAGCCGCTGAACATCGGAAAAGTTGAAACTATGTGGGATTGTTGCTTGGTTGGTCCGAAAGATGCTGTAGATTTTTTTCGCGAGTAGAACGAACGAATGCGGCGTATGACGTCATCACATAAAATATGTATATATTTTGAACAAGATCTTGTGTGCAAAATATCTCGATAACGGGAAGTTCTATCGATTTGAAATTTTATATGAATATTTCTTGGGTCAGTCGGCGGGTTCTGTCAATTTTTTACGCATGTCAGGTGATTAAGGCAGGCGTATGACGTCATTACGTAAAAATCTTGTGTGCGAAATTTCTGAGCCGCTGAACATCGGAGAAAGTTGAAACTTGGTGGGATTGTTGCTTGGTTGGTCCGAAAGACTCTATAGAATTTTTTCGCGAGTAGAACGAACGAGTGCGGCGTATGAAGTCATCACGTAAAATATGTATATATTATTAACAAGGTCTTGTGTGCAAAATATCTCGATAACGGAAAGTCCTATCGACTTCAAATTTTATATGAATATTCCTTGGGTCAGCCGGACTGTTCTGTCAATGTTTGGCGTGTCAGGTGATTAGGGCTGGTGTATGACGTCATTGCGTAAAAATCTTGTGTGCGAAATTTCTCAGCTGCTGGACGCCGGAGAAAGCTGAAACTTGGTGGGATGATTGCTTGGTAGGTCCGAAAGAAGCTTTAAATATTTTTCGCAAGTAGAACGAACGAAAGCGGCGTATGACGTCATCGCGTAAAATATGTATATTTTGAACCAGATCTTTTATGCGTAATATCTCGATAACGGAAAGTCATATCGACTTAAAATTTTATATGGATATTCCTTGGTTCAGTCAGACGACTGTTTCAACTTTTGACGGGTAAAAAGTTATCGATTCTTAAAAAAAAATATCTCGACATTCATAAAGTCGGATCGACTTTAAATTTGGTGTAGTTATTCCTCGGATAAATCAAACGGTTTTGTTAAACATTATTAAACTCGTATAGAAAATCAAGAAAGGTGCATAACGTCAACACCTCCCCCCCCCACCCCAGCCTCCCCATTTTCGGCTACTTTGTTATCTATGCATGGGTGTTAACTGCGCTGGGGATTTCGGAAGATTTTCCGGAAGATTCTCTAGTGTTCCTGCATTCTGTAGAAAGCTTCAAAACAGTAACAGTATTATTGTCGGTCCATTGCTATTTGTTATTGCCTGAAATTGAGCTTTTTGTGCATTTCTCATCTATGGCTGTTTTGTAACGTGCCACTCAGTCAGGGGTCAGTGTCAGTTGCGGTGCATGATGGAGTCGTTATCTACGAGGTCACGGAATGCTATTGTATTATAGCTCTAAGCAGCTCTAGCTATTGATTTTTTTTCGCCGCATACCTGATTAGGTTGCGAAGATGTGCTATATATAGGAGCCATGTTGTATCGATTAGCATTGTTTGCTGAAGCATTTTTCCTATTAAATTGGGTCGTCCGATATCTTGTGTTATGAGGAGCAGCTCACCATTTTGCCAACGAAATGCCTCCCCCTTCTCCCACCGAGGTGCGTCATCTCTGATGCGCAGTTATGAAGAATGCCTTCCTAGTGCTATTTTGCCGATGGGAATGTGAGAAGACAAGGTAGTCTATCATGGCTTTAACTACACTTAGGGTACAGACCGTTACCGTTGCCTTGGGTAAAAGGGTTAGAGTTGTGTTTATAGTCGGACCTACAGTAAATAGCTTGGGGAGGGGCGTGTGGAGGTTGATGGTTAGCAAAAAAAATCCCGACCGCCTTCAAGACCTGGATAAAAAGTAGTAAAGTAAGAACCGTTTGTCGTGACCCCTTCCACATTCAGGTAAAAAGACGTACGGTAAAACCTTCCTGTCTTGACCACTTTCAGACCCGGATAAAAATGTAACGTACAGTAAAACTGCTATAGTGACCAACTTCAGATCTGGATAAGTGGGGCCTACAGTAAAACCCGTTTTAGAGACCACCTTCCAGATTCCGATGAAAAAAGATACTCATTTATATCTGTTTCAGTGACCACCATCTGTTTGGTTTATTTTGAGATTTTTTTACAATGAATGAAGGTTATGTTTGCAGAAATGAATATTTTTTTTCAGTTTGGGAGGTGGGTCATGGGTTTAGTCGGGGAAACATTTGTTTTTGTTCACAAAAACAAGAAACTAAGTAGGTATCGATTGAAAGTGTGTAATATAAGCCTGCACTCTTATGTTTTGTGTGCACTGGCCGCTCTAGTTTATGCTGACTTTGAATGTTTCACGCAAAAGCATGAAGGAGACAAGTATCAACATCATCGTCCAAACAGCTTTGCCTATGTGGTTGTCAGCCAGTACGAAACACGCGCACCAGTCGTGTATCGAGGAGACAATGCCGTGAAAGTCTTTTTAGACCATATCGTTAACGAGCGTGACCATATTGTGCGTGGTTTAGAGCTGCCGAAGGATATGGTGATGACCCATGAGTATCAAGAGAATTTTA
The DNA here is from genome assembly GCA_949752745.1 of Protula sp. h YS-2021. NCBI lineage: Eukaryota > Metazoa > Annelida > Polychaeta > Sabellida > Serpulidae > Protula > Protula sp. h YS-2021. The sequence continues at coordinate 5,719,648 of OX457034.1, forward strand.
AGAACGCCATCGATTGCTACATTTGTCATGAGCCTCTAGGAACAGATCGTGTGAGAGATCATGACCATATCAATGGTAAATATCGCGGAGCAGCGCATAATGAATGTAACCTACAACTTCGACTTAAAAAGGATAAGCAGGGGGATAAAGATTCTTTTATCATTCCTGTGTTTTTCCACAATTTGCGAGGCTATGACAGTCACCTGATCATGGAGGAAATTGGGAAATTCAAACATGAAACGATTACGGTCATTCCCAACACCATTGAGAAATATATTGCATTCACCATGAGCAATCTGAAATTTACAGACAGCTTTCAGTTTATGAGTACCTCTCTACACAAGTTAGTATCCAACCTTGCGGCAGAAGGGAAAGACAATTTCTACAACATGACTACCCACATCCACGATAGTGGTCAACAAGATTTACTGCTGAGAAAGGGAGTGTACCCCTATGGTTATGTGGACGAACCATCCAAGTTTGCTGAAACGCAGCTCCCGTCAAAGGACAAGTTTTACAGACTGTTCAGTGAAGAAGACATTAGCGATGAGGATTATGCTCATGGGCAGAAGGTGTGGGATACATTCAAGTGTACCACATTCGGTGAATACCATGACCTGTACCTGAAATCAGATGTGCTGCTGCTGGCTGACGTGTTTGAAAATTTTCGACAAGTATGCCTCAACACGTATGAATTGGATCCTGCCCATTATTATACAGCGCCAGGATTGTCGTGGAATGCTATGCTAAAAGCGACGAAGGTGAAGTTGGAATTAATCACTGACATTGATATGTACCAAATGGTTGAACAAGGCCTACGTGATCACGCACAAGTACGCGAAAGCAAATAATCCCTAAGTGTCAAATTACAATTCTGAAATGCCAAGCAACTACCTGATGTACCTGGACGTAAACAACCTGTATGGCTGGGCCATGTCGCAAAGCATGCCACGACGTGGATTTATGTGGGTGAGCGAGCCTGAATCCCTCGACTTCATGGATGTGGCTGAAGATGATGACATTGGTTACATTTTAGAAGTGGATTTAGAATACCCACATTCAATCCATGATCGTCATAATCACTACCCAGTGGCTCCAGTACGGAAATGCGTTAAAGTAGAAGAATTGTCCGAGTACAGTCAGAACTTACGGAAAGATCTGAGCATGAAAGGCAAACCTGGTGAAAAGCTCATACCTAACCTATGCAACAAGAAGAAATATGTGCTTCATTATAGGAATTTGCAGCAGTACGTCTCACTGGGGTTGAAAGTTACCAAAGTGCATCGTGCTATTATGTTTGAACGGAGCAAATGGTTGGAGAAATACACTACCTTGCTACCAGGAATGACACAATATGACCTGCAACAGGTTGGCGGTGTCGTTAAACCAATCAAATAACTAACTAACTAACTAACTACATTACCTTGAACACGGAAAAAAGAAAATTGGCCCAGAACCTATTTGAGAAAGACTTCTTCAAACTCATGAATAATTCTGTGTTTGGCAAAACTATGGAAAATGTGAGAAAGCGAATCAATGTCGAACTTGTTCACAAAGAAAAGCGGTTCAAGAAACTCGTGGCTAAACCTTCTTTCCACAAATTCAAAATTTTCAACGAAGATTTGACCGCCGTACATTTACGCAAAGTGGATTTGCTTCTTGATAAGCCCATTCAAGTTGGTTGCACCATTCTCGATCTCAGCAAAGTGTTAGGTTCGACTTTCATTACAATTACATCTCATGGTCAAGTATCCCAATGCCAAGTTGTTGTTCAGCGACACCGACAGTCTATGCTATGACATAGAAACGGAAGATATCTACAAAGATATGCAGCAAGATGCTGACCTGTTTGACACAAGTGACTATCCTTCAAATCATTTCCTACATTCCAACGTGAACAAAAAAGTGCTTTGGAAAATAAAGGATGAGACGGCAGGCATCCCCATTGAAGAATTTGTTGGATTCAGACCGAAAATGTACAGTTTAATGTAAGGTGGGAAAGAAAAACGTACGGCCAAAGGCATCACTCGAGCTTGTCAAAGACGTATGCAGCATGTGCAGTATAGAGACAGTATGCTCAACCAAACTCAAACGATGGCTACAGGACACATTATTCGAAGTCATGACCACCAGCTTTTTCGGAGAAGTTGAAGAAAGTAGCCCTCTCTCCATATGACGACAAGCGGTACGTGCTGAATGATGCCTATTCCACCTTGGCGCATGGACATTACAAGACGACATTATAAAAGGGGGGAGACACTTCAACGTAAGTTATTTGAGGTGTGGGCACTGAAGCGTTAACATGGAAGTAACACATCAATGACAACTAATAAAAAGCGGGTGTTATCGTTATAAGAGGCTATGTTTCCCATTTCAGCCAAATCAATATCCCACATGTCATCAATACCACGTGTAATGACCCGTTGTCTTTTAAACCTATATTTTACAGGTTGTAGTAAACTGAATGCATCTTGATTCTGTAACCATGTTTTCACTTTGGAATGAGTAATTGGTTGATAATGTTTTTTTAATATGTGATAAAGTTTGTAAGGACCAGCAAATGCCCCGGGTTGACCAGGTTTAAAGTAAATATTGGTTAAGTATTCCTTCCACGTTGACATGTTAACACTAAATGAAAACCACTTGTACACATACCTTACATTTTATTTCACCTCATACCTCAATCAACATATCTTACATTTTATTTCGTTGCCCAATCAACACATCTTACAGGTTTTTACAAATCAAGTATAGACACAATGGTGTGAATAATTGGTGTCTATTGATCTTCAATGCACAATAACCAACTACTTAATTCATCAAATGTTATAGCATTCAACCCATTCCAATATGTATAGACACTTGCGAAATGGCAAGTATGTTCTTCACACTCTTCATTTTGACAAGCAGGACATAACAAACATGCAAATTTTTTAACAGCTAATAACATTTCTTCACAATACGTTTTTTGCATAATATACTGTTTCAATGTAATGTCCGCCATTATACTGCAATATGCATTAACCACTCTCACTTCATCAAACAGTCTTGGATCAAATCGAGCAAAGTGAAATGCTGCTTCCACATCAAAATCCTCAGATCCGTCAATGCCTGAAAGTGCACACTCTTTGATGAAATTCTCGAGTAAGTTTGACAAGTTTAGCGCTAAATGAGCAAGTTCCCAATAGATGCTAAACTGTTGTAGTTGTTGTTGAACAGACCCAAAACGTTCCAGTTCAGTTAACATGTAGTCCACATACTTCTCCTTGAAACACGTTTCTACATCCATCTTACATGTTCATATGATTAGAAGCACGTCTGCACACTATGACGGCTGGCGAGTAAATGATTTTAAAAAAGGTAATACTGTTAGCGAACCACACTTGATACAGAAGTTGTCTGGTTCACACATCTTACAATTGTACTTGTGACAGTGACAATTATAATCACTGACATATCCACAAGCGCCGCAATATTCACAGGTAAGTTCAAGCTGATTTTGCACGTTCATATTCTCCAATTCAACTTCAGCCAGTCTTTTCTTGGATAGTTTTGATACCTTCATCCGATTATCCTTTAGCAGTTTGATGACAGTTTTCACGCCATGACATTCTGTACATGGCCCAGGTTTGGAGAATAAGACTGAGTTGATGTTATCCAACTCCTGAAGCAGGGTCTCCCATTCACTGTCATTCATGTTGATATAATACTTGTATTCTTTCCCTTTAAACAGCGATGTGTGCACAAAACTCACATAGCGCATGTCTCGGTATGAAATGACTTCAAGCCACTTCGTCTGCGTTAAGTACAGTTTGGTGTCAATGTTGCGTAAATTTTTCAAGTTCTGACACACAAGATGGTGATAAAGCAAGCCATTTCTCTCTATGTTTGATTCGAAGAAATGGCCCAAATTCTCCATGCTCCACATTAATGGTTAAGTTGGCACTAATTTTAAAGCTGCTTGTCTTCTCCATGGCTGCACAATGTAATGATGACTTTGAGTCCGCTCCTTTTATACCCAACTATCTGCTGAGTCAGCTCCCTTTTCAAACATCTTGCAAAGTTCTGAATTCACTTCAACTCGTCCATGGTTGAAGCGAACAAGTTCTGATACATTCGTCGTCAATGGAACGTCATCATCATAATGTATAATAATTCTAGCAGCTACAACTAGCATGAGTTCAGCTACCCAAATTGTATTGGCGTTGATAAATGCTGATTCAATGTCATAGGTGTTTCCTGGTAAATTCAGGTCTTCACATTCACTCAGAAAATATTCAATGAATCGATTTCTTGGAATTACCATTCCAGTCGCTTCCCAATGTTTATGCAAATTTTTCACTTGTAAAATCCAATCCCATTCAAAAATGAGAAAGTTTTGAAAACAAATAGTCAGTATATTTCACTTGGAAGACATCATCCAATGTCTCTATACGTCTGTGAAGAAGGGATATCGACATTATTTACTCACACAATTCACCACGTGAAATGACAATATGTGTTCTCGCTCATCCCATTTATACCCTCCAGGTTTTCCCGTCAATTTAATTTCCAAGTTCCTTGTCAGATGTTAAAGTCAATTCTAATATATCTAAAAATAGATGTTGTAATAATGTGTGTGGGGAGAAATGTATGGGCGCATGTTTGAATGAGCTAGCTATTCGAGCACATGTTTTAATAAGCTGTCCATTCGAACACACCTTGTGAATGGGCTTGTCATTCGAATGCATCTTGTGAATGGGTAGAACTTCTCATTCAAGCAAGCCCTTGAGTGATGTTAAAAAAAACTTACTTATTGTGGATCTATGTGGATCTAACACTTTGCTTTCAACGCCGCGCAAATGACTTGGTAGATAACGCGAATGTTAAGTTTTTCCAAGGAGAACAAAAAGGTCTTCTCTCGTCTTTGAATGCTGTCTGTGGCTGTTCAATTAGACAGTGTTACATGATAGGGGGGGGGGGGGGGGGTCATAAAAACCAAAGTTGTTCAGAATCGTCTGAAATGGATAACTATGCTGAAATCGCAAAAATTTCTTATCGGTGACAGTCGAGCCCTTGGGGAGGGGGGGGGGGCGGTTATAAAAACTAAAGTTGTTCAGAATCGTCTGAAACGGATAACTATGCTGAAATTGCAAAATTTTCTTACCGGGGGAGGTCATCACTTTTTCACCATAGGGTCTATGCCGGCTGCCGCCTAGGGGGGGGGGGGAGGGAGGAGTGGGGTCTGATGACGTCACAGGGTGTGGTAGAACTCTCGTTTTCCTACTACTGAAAACAAAACAAATGAATGTCGAAAAGAGTAATGTTATACCATATGATGGCCAAACTATTTTCCCCTAAATTTAGAAAAATGAAAAGAATTAACAAATTTATTTGCGTCTTCTACAACTGTTGGCTAAATTCAGGAAACTTAAATTTTGGGTTATTGAATGTCCTTCGGTTATAGCAAGGGTTATTCACATAACATTTGGATTCAGATGCCCTAAATAGATTACGGAAGGGCGTGTAATAGCCCCAGACTTTCTTGATGTAGCTAGTTAATGTTCAAAACCATAGTAAACACTGTTATTCTTTTTGCATGTATATCACTTCAGAACAAACTTGTTATATGTTTGCTCTCCAGCAGCTTAAAAAATATCTTTTAAGCCAGGTAGTTTACTGCCAGAATAAACCCAGAGTTTGCCATTTCTCACACGCTGAATTACTCTATGCTTGATATATCACTTAGCAGCTTTTCATTTTGAGCTAGTTGATCGAGGAAAAGGCATAGGTCAGTGAGTGTATTCATGAACATTGATATTTGAGTCGAAATTAATAATTCACTTCACTCAATACATAGCCAGTCCCTTTTTTAACGGTTTTTGGTGCGGGAAAGGGGGAAAGAGGTCAGGACTCGTTTAGGACTCTTTCACTGGACTGTATCATCTAAAAGTACGAGAGAATTTTAGAGACTGACTCAAGGAAGTGAGTGGAAGTAATCTTGGCCGTTGAGCCTTTGCTATTTGCATATTTAAGGCATTTATTTTTGTATCTTATATTATTGCCCGTTCGACCACGTTGTGGTTCTGACCGTGTTTTTCACAACTTCCTTAAATTATTTTACCGGATATCTGATAAGTTCCAGCCTGAACCCGGCATGTTCCCCCTCCAACTGGTATATTCACTCTCTCAGCCTGGATTGATCCCCCTCCATCTGGTATTGTAACGCCTCCAGCCTGTTTGTTATCATTTCTACACGATCCCAGTAACCTACGAGGGAGAGGAGATAGAACTGGTTAGAGTAGATCGTAATAAGCCAAATGACACTTTGGGTGTTTCGAATGAAAAAGCAAGAATTTCAAATTTCGACTGGGAGGAAATCGGGTAAAAAAATTGAAGAAATGATAGAAAAATATTGAAGAAATAACGCAGTAACAGCTCATAAGAGAAATTGAAACTTCAAACTATTTGTTAACACTTTAAAAAAATTAATAATAGAATACGGGTTCTTAAAAACCTGATTGCTCTTTTGAACAAGAGAAATTTGATATTTAGGCGAAATCTCTCTATACCTTTTTTTCATTTTTACCCGGTTATTTATGTTCGAAACTGATTGCTGGAATGCTAGCCATCGTTATTCAGGTAACCAAGTGAAACTCTGCTCGTCAATGCATCAATCCTTCCCCCAATCATCCAGGGGTACATCCAGGGGTACTAAAAAATGATGCACGACGTTCTTTATTAGCCTTTTATTCCAACCCCCCCCTAAAAAAATGTTCGCGTTTTATTCTTTTTTACAATCAGTACATCAGTCAACCTGGTATGTTCCTCCCTCAACCCGGTATGTTCCTACCTCAACCAGGTATGTTCCTCCCTCAATCTGAAAAAAATAATAAATCCAGATAATTTTTCGAAAATGTCCCGATAAAACACTTCAGATAATCTTTCAGGAATAAAAATGGCTGCCGGAGCTGTGGTGCTTTTCTCTCTAGTAGATAGCAACTCAAATTGTGAATTGCTATCGTCAATAGTTGTATTCTACTGTAAGTTGTCATATGTCAGTTCTGAATCGACGTAAGTAAAGCAAAAGTGTTTCACTTTTGGGCGATAATGGTGCGCAGAAAAGGATTATGGGAAGATTATCTGAATGTAAAGCTCGATACACTTGAGAATGTTTCGAGGCATTATCGAAAAACCAAGAAACATCTGATTTCCGAAACATTTTCGAAACATTATCCTTGCCCAATAAAACGCAGGTTCTGTCGCATAAAAAAATGGCAGTTTCTGTAGTAACCAGTCTTAGCAAACGGATGTCCGTTAACATCCAGACACGAGCAAGGAAATTGTAAGTTAGATTTAGATACAGTAGAGACATACCCGCTCATCAGTGGCCCGGTAATAAAAAATCTGTTGTAATGTAGATACCTCCAGAACTTTGTGATCAGTGCTAAACCTATTAAAACCCATTAAACTTATTGTTTTCGAAATGGAGCTTTTTTGCGAAAAGGACCTATTAAAACCTATTTTTTAAAACTGCTAATTCATTTTTGTTGCCTATATTTCTGAACATTATCCATTTCTCACACAAAATATTACCCCCCCAAAAAAAGGCTTTGTCGGGCTGGTCTTATCACATCGATAGAAGGGTATCGATCGTCTGTTTGTGCGTGTGTACGTAAGAACATATGCAAACCTTTAGTTAAAATGTCTCTTCTCGCTCAATTTTGATCGGATTCCTTTCATATTTTGTACGAATATTCTCTGGGCAGGCCTTTTTTGGCGACCCGTCAAAATTTGGCCAAATGGGGGGCATATAAAAGTTTCCAATTTTCAAAATGCTACTCCCAAAATTTTGATCAGGTTAAATTTATATTTTGTGCGAATATTCTGCAGATTGGTCTCTCTTGAAAAATTACCACTTTTTTTTTTAGCCCTCAGCCAATATAAAAATTTTTTGTTGCCAATTTTCAAAATGCTTCTTCTCGAACAGTTTTGATCAGATATTATTAAAATTTTGTACGAATGCTCTTAATGTAGGCCTCTCTTGAAAAAAATGGTTAAATGGCGGGTTTTTTTTATTCCCCAGAGGGGGAATATGTTCGATCGACCGTGTGTTGGTCTGTCATCAACAGCTTGTTAACACGATAACTTGAAAACTGCTGCAAGGATTTTAATGAAACTTGGTATGTGGCTTCTATGGGAACAAACACAGATCGGTATTGAAAATGGGCCTGGTTCTTTCAAGGAAAATGGACCAGCTGGACTGGGAAAATTTCAGCTCTTGATTGACTATTGATGTCCGTGTTTAACTGATAGGGGGGGGGGGGGGGGGGCTGTGGGGAATATGGGGGCTATGCACTCTGCTCTGGTTTAATTTACTGATAACCATTTTTTTTAAATACTTGACCTCCCACATTTGTATCAGATCCCTTTCCAATTTTGTTCGCTTGATGTTTCTCTCCTTGAAAGAATTGCATTTTTGACGATCCTCCAAAAATTGGCTAAACGGGGTGCATTTATAACTTTAGATAGGCAGTTTTCAAAATGCTTCTACTTCCACAGTTCTGATCGGATTACCTTCTAATTTAACATAAATGTTAACAAAGCCTTCTTGTCTTGAAAACCCACCCGTACCACCTCCCACCCGAGCCAACTCCCACCCGTGCCAACTTTCACCCGTACCACCTGCTTTGAAATGTAAATGTGCACGAAATTGTTACAGCATTGAATTTTTAGGCCCCAAGCCTTCGGATTCGGGCCTATAGATTTGGGGTGTCCAACCGTCCGTCTGTCCGTCATCGCTTTATACCCGTATGAATTTGGGGGTGGTTGGGGCCTGCTTGTGTTTCACAAATACTTCCCTGCCATTTTTCGATTGAAGTCGTGTGAACTTGCATTAGATGTAATTTGCTTCTTCTAAGGCACAATCGCGTACTTCAGCCTATCCAGCGTTCAAAAAGTCTAGCAAAAAAGTTGGGAGCCCGACGAGAAATCTTGGAGACCGACATTGTTCCAGTTTTCATACATACACAATGTATTGCACGTCAGCTGTTCTTGTACATACTCACCTTAGGGAGAATTTACTCCTGGTTATTCCAAGCAAATCATTTTTTTCCGATGTTGTAATACACAATACACCCAATTTTTAACAGTTCACACCGCTTAAAATGATCGGGTAGTTTTCTGATGTCCAGTGTATCGCGTATCACGTATCAGTAGGCTTGTGTGGTCTCCAAAACGTGGTAGTCATATCGTAAAACCCGGTTGTTGAAAATTCGTACAAATTTTTGAAGGATCTGGTGAAAAATGTGGGAAAAGAATCATTTTGAAAATTGACTTCCAAAAAAAAAAAAAATTAAAAATGCCCCCCCCCCCGCCATTTGGTCAAATTTTGGTGGTTCACAAAACATTTAATATGCAAAATTGAAGATATTCCAATCAAAATTGTAGGAGAATCGTTTTGAAAATTGGCAACCAAAAAAATTCTACATGGCTCCCATTTGCCCAATTTTTGCCTGGATAATATTGGTGCAAAAGCATTTTAAGTAAAAGTTCACATGTCTACGCATGTCCATGCAGATGACGGATATCATCTGTACCGATGTGGTAAGACGAGCCCCACACTAGTCTGAGAAAAAACGAAGTTCTGAGACACCGTTCTACTGTACTGCCATACTGACCAACAAAACAGTCATCTCATCCAGTACAGAAATGGTTATGGATATGATTACATTACAGAAATAATAAAAAAAAAAAAAATCGAAAAAGTTTAGAGCCAGTCCGGCTCCACATTTCAAAAAACTTTGAGCCCTACGCGAAAATCCGGAGCCACGGGTTTTATCCATATTATACTGGGTCCATTTCAGTTCAAATCAATTTCAATTGCAACTTCAAATACCAGATATCTGATGTATTACTAGAAGCAATTAGTTTTCGACTTCGGTGCTTTGGTGTATGGTGGAATATAATAAGAACGTGCAAATCGCTATTAGCTGCTCGGGGTGTCATGGATTACAGACAGATAACAAGAATTTCAATGGACCGTCGACTTCTGTGTGTGATGGATTACCGAAATACTGTGCAATATTTTCTGTGTGTACTGGAAAGGTTAATTGTGAAATAAACAGCTTTGTTGTGATACAGTTTTATTTTCAATGAAACTGGGAGGAATTGGCACGGGTGGCAGTTTGGCGGGTGGGAATGGGCGGGTGGGAGTTGGCACAGGTGGAGTTTGTTGGGTTGCAGTTGGCACGGGTGGCAATTTGTCGGGTGGGAGTTGGCACGGGTGGCAGTTTGTCGGGTGGGAGTTGGCACAGGTGGGAGTTGGCACGGGTGGCAGTTTGTCGGGTGCTTCATTGCATAACAACTTAAATAAAACAAAATGGTAATATCGGTTGATAGTCAAAGCAAGTTCGATCAGTTCTTTTTTGCCAGCACATTTAAATTTCAAATTTTTATTGCCTTTTTTGTTGCAGAATGGGAGGAACAAGACAGCATCCAGCCCGACTGCTGTGGCGAAGCCGAGAAAAATAGACTTGTCAGCAACGCTATGCCGGACGAGGTTTCTGCCCTGCACCAATGCATTGTGTCACGTGACACAGTACAGCACCAATGCATTGTGTCACGTGACACGGGACGTGTGATGTCGTTGACACAACCACATTCTGAATAATCAAATAAAACCACACAGTGTTGTGAAATAAAAACAAAAACACCACAGTTTTACCAAAACAAACACTTCTTCGATGGCGCTGCGCGGTGTGTTTGCGGGGCCGAGATGCCCACTCAACAGCCGAAGCCTGGTGTTGTTCGAGAACTGGTTCTGCCAAGTTAAGTGAAAGGTGAGCCGTCTTATTATCCCCCGTTGGGGAGGGAGTGCGTGTTGATAAGCACCACAAAGTTTCCGATGTTAAGTCTTCTGTTTTTTTTTAACGTCCCGGCATGGCAGACTAGGTCCGGAGGGGCATAACCAGGATGTTACCACGAAATTAACATTAAAACATTGTATATATCCTACATATTTATTGTCTGACCCTGCCCACAGACTGTTGTTTTTTTTTTATTTAATTATATTTCATAACTTTGCCATAGTTGCAGTAGGGATCCACCATTTCTGACTTTTCTTTCATATTTTCTTTGCAGACCAAGGTTGAGATATGACGTCACCTCCATACCTGCTCCGACGGACAAATTCCTGGTTATCCCCTGTGAAACGGAGGGATATAAGTTTGAGCTTGTCGGTTTGTCTGTCCGTCTGTCCCACTTGATGGTAAATACCTTGTGGAGTCCACTTCTATTAACTAAAGTGGTTAGAGCTTTTTATCATTCACATAGCTAATAACGAGCGAGTGTAGGTGTGCAATGTCAAGATTTCAGTTTGATCGATCACAAATTGTCAAATTTAAAGTCCTCGGAAAATTGTCTAAATTGACGCTTTCGAGGGTACCTTGTGGAGTCCTCTTGCATATAAAGGAATCATGTAAGAGCAGTTATTCTTTCAGTTATGCAATAATGAGGGAATCAAGATTTGCCACGTCCAGTTTATGAGTTTCACGGGGGATCCTGCTGCTCTCTGACAGCATCTAGTTTGTGTTCAAAACTGACAGCTTCAGAAATTTGTGGTCACCTTGCTTGATGCGTCGCACTTGTAACATTGTTGAAGGTCTGTTTCTATGGTGGAGTGTATCCTCAGTGTCTGGCCGTTGTAGGTGGTCCAGACCAATAGAATTCTTAGTTTCTCAATGTCATTATTCTTGGGAAGTTTAGGAATGTCGATGTTATGTCGATGCTAATACTGAGTCGCCGTTTGCTCTTATTTCGGTTGTGGATGTCAGTTTGTAGATCAAGAGAATCTGAAGCTGAGCTATAGAGCAAATTAACCATTTATTTCTGTCCACTCCGGGCAGCCGTGCACTTGGCGCTCGCGTTTCTTACATTCTGCGTCGGCTTATCGATTCGGTGTCTTTACCGAGAATAAACAGCGAGTATAAACCTGACCTTAAATCATACATAAAATGAAGCTGTTGTGTTTTGTATTAAAAAGAAACGTGCACCAAGTAAAATCGGCCCTTGTTTCAATGGAGCGTGTTATTGCAGAGAGGTAAATTATTGTGTTGCTGTAGAGAGGTAAATTATTGTGTTATTGTAGAGAGGCAAATAATAGTGTTATTGCAGAGAGGTAAGTTATTGTGTTATTGTCGGGGTAAATTATTGTGTTATTGTAGAGAGGTAAATAATCGTGTTATTGTAGAGAGGTAAATTATTGTGTTATTGTAGGGAGGTAAATTATTGTGTTATTGTAGAGAGGTAAATTATTGTGTTATTGTAGAGAGGTAAATTATTGTGTATTTGTAGAGAGGTAAATTATTGTGTTATTGTAGAGAGGTAAATTATTGTGTTATTGTAGAGAGGCAAATAATCGTGTTATTGCAGAGAGGTAAGTTATTGTGTTATTGTGGGGGTAAATTATTGTGTTATTGTAGAGAGGTAAATAATCGTGTTATTGTAGAGAGGTAAATTATTGTGTTATTGTAGGGAGGTAAATTATTGTGTTATTGTAGAGAGGTAAATTATTGTGTTATTGTAGAGAGGTAAATTATTGTGTTATTGTAGAGAGGTAAATTATTGTGTTATTGTAGAGAGGTAAATTATTCTGTTATTGTAGAGAGGCAAATAATCGTGTTATCGCAGAGAGGTAAGTTACTGTGTTATTGTCGGGCTAAATTATTGTGTTATTGTAGAGAGGTAAATAATCGTGTTATTGTAGAGAGGTAAATTATTGTGTTATTGTAGGGAGGTAAATTATTGTGTTATTGTAGAGGTAAATTATTGTGTTATTGTAGAGAGGTAAATTATTGTGTTATTGTAGAGAGGTAAATTATTGTGTTGTTGTAGAGAGGTAAATTATTGTGTTATTGTAGAGAGGTAAGTTATTGTGGGGGGCAAATTATTGTGTTATTGTAGAGAGGTAAATTATTGTGTTATTGTGGAGAGGCAAATTATTGTGTTATTTTAGAGAGATAAATTATTGTTATTGTCAGTGTTGCCACATCATCCTTTTTTAAAAGGATTATCCTTTTTTTCGAAAAAGCCCGATTTTAACCTTTTTTTATCCTTAAATACTTTTTTTTATACTTTTTTTTAATTTTCATCCTTTTTTTATACTTTTTTTTCGCTTTTCATCCTTTTTTTTTTATTTTGATACTTTTTTTTTTTAGTTTCTTTTTTCGTTCAAAATATCATTTTTTCCTAATTAGTTATATGTTTTTTTTTCTGCTATAATTTTTTCTCACCCTAGTCATAACCCATGATTAGGCCATAATATTAACCGCACTTACACTGTACGTGTATGTAATTTCCAACTTTTTTGCAGCGTCTATTTTTAAAATCAATACATCTGTAGAGAAAGGATATTTTTTTTCATAGAATTGAAACATATAATCTGTAAACGTATTCAATTTCTTATCACAGTGTAAAATATCCAGTATTCTAAATGATGTTGAGTAGTTTTTATTTCTTGAATGATTTTCAATAACTTCATTCTGTAAGTTTGAGTTGCATGTGCGTACGTACTTTATCGATGGTCCCTAGGGACATGCAACTCAAACTTACAGAACGTTACACGTAAGCTGGGGTATTCTTATCGGTTTGCGGGTGGCGTCCGTTAGTTAGTTAGTTGGTTGTTTATTTAGTAAACTTTGTTTCAAAATACATCCTACAATTTTGATCCGATGTCATTTATTTTTGTTGTGAGGCACCCCTAAAGGGTCGTGCATACGGCTTGTGCTTTTCTAGTCGATCCGATGATTTTTTAATTTTGGGCGAATTTTTGAACAAAAAAGTTTAAAATGTATCTCCTACATTTTTGACCCGAGGTCATTTATTTTTGGTGTGAGGCACCCCTAAAGGGTCATGCATAGGGCTTGTGCTTTTTTAGTCGATCGGATACTTTTGTATTTTTGGGGAATTTTTTAAGCAAAATTCTCGAAAATAATTCAAAATGCATCTACTCCTACAATTTTGAGTCAATGTCATTTATTTTTGGTGTGAGGCATCTCGAAGGGGTCATGCATACGGCTTTTGCTTTTTTAGTCGATCGGGTAATTTTTGAATTTCTGGGGAATTTTTGAAGAAAAATTAAAAATGTATCTCGTCCTACATTTTTGACCCGATGTCATTTGTTTTTCGTCTGAGGCACCCCTAATGGGTCGTGCATACGGCTTGTGCTTTTTTAGTCGATCGGATACTTTTTGTATTTGAATTTTTTAAGCAAAAATCTCGAAAATAATTCAAAATGCATCTACTCCTACAATTTTGAGTCACTGTCATTAATTTTTGGTGTGAGGCATCTCGAAGGGGTCATGCATGGGGCTTGTGCTTTTCTAGTCGATCGGGTGATTTTTGAATTTTTGGCGAATTTTTGAAGAAAAATTTTTAAAATGTATCTCCTATTACATTTTTGACCCGAAATCATTTATTTTTGATATGAGGCACCCCTAAAGGGTCATACATAAAGCTTGTGCTTTTTTAGTGGATCGGGTGATTTTTGAATTTTTAGCGAATTTTTGAAGAAAAAATTTTAAAATATATCTCCTCCTACATTTTTGACCCGATGTCATTTATTTCCCGATATCTGAGGCACCCCTAAAGGGTCATACATACGGCTTGTGCTTTTTTAGTCGATTGGACAATTTTTGTATTTTTATGGAATTTTTGAAGAAAAACTTCAAATTGCATTTCATCCAACAGTTTTTATCCGATTTCATTTATTTTTTGCATGAGGCATCCTTAGGTGGGTCGGGCACACGGTTTGTGCTATTTGATTCAATTCGACTCCTAAAGCGCGTAAACACAAGGTAAATGAACTTGCGCAGTAGTCAGATTTAACAACCGGACATCGACGCAAGTTACATAAACATGCGCAGTAGTCCAAAATAAGCACTGCGCATTGATGCAAGTTCAATAGACATGCGCATTGGTCCGAAATGTGAACCGCGCATCGACGGAAGATAAATAAACATGCGAACTGGTCCAAAATAAGCACTGCGCATCAACGCAACCTAAAGAAACAAGTACACTGGTCCGAAATGCGAACCGCACATCAGCGGAAGTTAAATAAACATGTGCACTTGGTCCAAAATAAGTACCGCGCATCAACGCAACCTAAAGAAACAAGTACACTGGTCCGAAATGCGAACCGCACATCAGCGGAAGTTAGATAAACATGTGCACTTGGTCCAAAATAAGTACCGCGCATCAACACAAGTGAAATAAACATGTGCACTGTTCCATAATGAGAGCCGAGCATCAACGCAAATTGAATAAACATGGGCACTTGTCTGAATAAGAACTTCGCATCGAGGCAAGTTACAAATGCGAGCGTTGTTCGAAGGCATCTATGGCAGACTATCCAGTCTACCAGAGATACAAAAATTTGTTTCCCATTTTTCTGGGAAACAAATCTTTGTATGCATTTATCGGTCTATGTTCTGGTCCGGTGCTAAATTATTTACTGAGCTAGCCTTTTGCCGTCTCATCTTTTGAAGCCCAAATTTTCAGGGAAATTCCCTTGCTTATGCACGCTGGAATTGGTCTTATTTCTTTTCGTAAGCTGGGACTTTGTCCTTGGACAAAGTTGTTTTTTAGACCAGCCGACCATTCGGGCTGGGCTTATCACATCAATAGAGGGGTATCCGTCGTCTGTATGTACGTGTGTAAACTTTTACTTAAATTAAAATGCTTCTTCTCCTTCAGTTTTGATCGGATTCCTCTCAAATTTTAAACGAATGTTCTCCAGGTAGGCCTCTCTTTAAAAAAAATTTTTTTGGCGATCCGCCAAAAAATTGGCTAAATGGGGGGCATTTAAAATTTTTCGGTTGCCAATTTTCAAAATGGGTCTTCTCCCACAATTTTGATCGGATTCCTTTCCAATTTTGAACATTTATTCTCTAGGTAGGCCTATCTTAAAAAATTACTTTTTTTGGCGATCCGCTAAAAATTGGCTAAATGGGGGCATTTAAAAAAATTTAGTACCAATTTTCAAAACTCTTCTTTTGGCACAATTTGACCGGATTCCTTTATAAATACAATCACAATACAAGTACAATCAGATATGCAAACACTTTTTGGGCATTTTTTACGAAATGACTCACTTTTTCGAACCCACCGAGTTTTTCTGGACCTGAGTCACACTTTCCCTTTTTGACTCACTTTCCTGAGAGCCCAGCGCGAACTTTGCAATTACAAAAAATGATACAATATGATTAACATTAATGTTTTCTCGATCTTCAGCAAAATATGAATTATCCTTTTTTTCATACTTTTTTTTTCTCAAATTTATCCTTTTTTATCCTTTTTTTTTATCCTTTTTTTTTCTTGACGACTCCGTGGCAACACTGTATTGTAGAGAGGTAAATAATTGTTATTGTAGAGAGGCAAATAATCACGAGTTAGCCAGTATTCATTTTTAAGACGCCCAATTCGGTGATGGGTTGGAGGGGGGTTTATCAGTGAATTGTATAAAATTATTTCGGGATTTCCTTTCCTCCATGATCTCATTATTTGGCGTTACTTTCACATTTGCCCGAGTGAACACTGGTTAAGAAAATTGTTCAGACGGTAAACTGTTCAGACAGTTTACCACAGGTGTATGCGCTGGTGTGGCTAATGTCGTCGTACCTGGCAATATAATAGGGTTATCCTCCGTCCGTGTGTGTCAGCGTATATGCGCTAAGACGACGCTTTAAGATGCTAATTCTCTTAACGTTTTCACGAACAGTACTTGGGTTGTCCATTTTTTTAAATAAGAAAAAAAAAAAAAAACATGTCAATTTCAAAGCTGATGTTTTAGCCAATTTGCATTTTTTTCCCGACAATTTTGATTGGATTCCTTTCAATTATCGCATGACTGTTCCCTTGGTAGTCTGCTCTTGGAAAAGTACTTTTTTTTTTGCGATTCGTCAAAAATAAACAAGGTGGTGCCACTTTTGATTTTTTAGCCAGTTTGCTTTCATATTTCGTACGAAAGAAGCCCTTCTTTTTTTTTTTTTTTTTTTAGATTTTTTTTGGTCGACCACCAGAAGTTGGTTTTATGGCGCCGATAGCCCGGGTGTTAGTAAAAAAATCTTTGGCAAAAACTTTTTTTCTGGGGGGGGGGGGTTATGCCTTGGGGTGTGTGTGTGGGGGGAAATTCTATCTTGATGTAGGGAGGGAGTTGTATCGTGGGGTGAGATGGGGGGAGTTGTATGTTGGGATAGGGGGGAGTTGTATCTTGCTACACTGATTGTATCGTTCTAGTTTTCGTTGTTACGCCAGCTGCCAGAGTTTGTTACAGATAGTTTTGTTACACTGCTGTCAGATAGTTTGTTACATATAAGCCAAATCACACTTTGGGTGTTTCGAATAAAATGCGCAAGAATTTTGAATTTCGATTGCGAGGGAACCTGGTAAAAAATGAAAGAAATGATAGAAAAATATGGAAGAAATATCACAAAAACAGTTCCTACTCGGAACATAAAAGAAATTTAAACCTTTTAAACTATTTGAAACTTTTAATAAATTTTTAAAAATAGCATACGGGTTGTTAAAAACTTGATTGCTCTTTGGTGCAAGAAAAATTTAACATTTAGGGGAAATTTCTTTCATTTTTACCCGGTTATTTTATTCAAAACGCAAGAGTTTTTGCGCATTTTTATTGGGAACGCCCAAAGTGTGATTTGGCTTATAGTAATTCTGAGGCAATATTTTACGAGTTGTCAGTTAAATGAAATCAAGAAAAATGACCTTGTTTCTCTTTAAAGGGTCGCTCATTGGAATACCCCCCCCCTCCAAAAAAAAAAAAAAAAAAGAAAAAAAAAAAAAAGATGATAGGATGTAAGTTTTAAGAGGGGCGAAACTCGCGGACCGGGCAATTTTCATGAAATGTGAGAGGAGAAACAGGAGTATTTTCTCTTGCTTTAGTGTTGATGGTGTTCAGCTTGTGCCGGATTTCGGAGCGACCACGCCGGCTCTTTGTGAACCGTTAGACAGTTCACGAATGTGAAAACTTCGATTTTATCTCCTTGAGCAAAACTTGCAGGATATCCTCTACTATATATGAGGAAAAGATAAAAAAAATGAAAAAGTCGCGCGCGCGCGCGCGAGAGAGAGAGAGAGAGAGAGAGAGAGAGAGAGAGAGTCGGGGGGGGGGGTGTCTTGAGAAACGCTCAAGAAACCTGCATTGCAAGCTGACATCATTGTTTTCATAAAAGATGCATTTAAATACTTTCAGGTTCAGTGAACTATTGTGAAAGAGAAAATGTTAAGACTGGAGCCCTAACTAAACCCCCTCCCGCTGATAACCCCCAATTGGCGTGGAAACCCCAAGCTGATTAATGTATTTTGGCTGTTTTGGAAATGAGGTGGGATTGAGATTGAAACAACTTGTTATGACGGTGGGGGCATTTCAGTTTTCAATGTAAAGATTGACTTGAGCTGTCATTTTCTTTCTTTGTGCAAATTAGAAGCACTTCTCGCAGGAACGGTATTTGCATATGACCTTGACGATTACCAAGTCTTCTGGCCTGAGTCTCCTGTCAGTTGCGATCAACTCTGCTCAACACGGTAAGAAACACGCTTGTTTTTCCATATTTGATAGAAAATAAGTTTATTTACATTTTTGCCGCTAGAAGGCGTTCTGTATGAATGCTGCGAGTCGGTATCGTTATTGATTTGCAAGTTAAAAACTCGGTTTTTGTTGTACGAGCGTTGTTCTACCACGAAAAGATAGGGTGTTTCTTACACTGTAACACGACGGGTGGCGTAAGAGAGGAGTGCTTGCTGTAGTGACCACTAAGTCTGTCAGCTGGCAAGCGTGGAATTCCTGTTTGGAACCGTTGTGACCACTTCACCAAGGTCATTGTCGCGACTACCCATCGGAGTGACGGACCACTCTGCTAGAGTTGCCATTGTGGAAAGACTTCCGCAGGCAGAACAGGCGCTAGGTTGTTGGCTCCTTCATTGATTGGTCCCCGCGCTTTAGAGGCTTGGCCCCCTGTAAGTTATCTCCATGGCATCTGGTGGGGAGTTTGGGAATAAGGGGAAACTTCGGAGCGGCGTACCGAACAGTCCTAATGCTATCTAGGTGCACCGGCATGCTTGCGTCCCCCCTCCGCCGGCAATCGGAGGTGTGTCTGCGGGTAGGTGAGGGAGAGGGTGGCTGTGAACAGAACGTCACAAACAGTACTCCCAGCCTCCATGGACTGAGAGGGCCGTACACCTTAAGTTTGTTAAAGAGGAGAAGTCCTCACTAACAGATGCAAGCATTTCAAAGGCATACGGCTCTGGTCGAATCCGGCCGATGGCATACTGACGTATTGGCAGTATTTGTTTGGTTCGACCGAATTTCATATATTCTTAATTTGCCACTATTATCTATGATTTTCGCTGGGATCAGTCAGAATTGGAGAACTTCCGGAAGTGAATCGTTGGAACCTTAAACTAATGCCAGCCGAGTTTTTGGCATCGATTCCCGAGTGCGAGAATTCAGTTGCAGGCGTAAATTTTCTGTCGATTAGGTCTTGTTTCAATGCGTCAGGGAGTGGAGAGAAGTCCAGTCCACTGGTCATGCTTTGCCAGTTATTTTTGGCTTGACGAAAACATTGTCTGAAATGCAAGAATCTATGACGCTGTTTGGAACATGAGATTCGACTCCAGAGACCCGACACGACCTCCTAAGGTCACGATGCTGTCCTTCACAATCTCGAGACCACCTCCGAAGGTCACGGGACTGTCCTTCCCGATCCCGAGACCTCAGCTCCGAAGGTCACAAGACTGTCCTTCCCGATCCCGAGACCTCAGCTCCGAAGGTCACAAGACTGTCCTTGACGATCCCGAGACTCAGCTCCGAAGGTCACAAGACTGTCCTTTACGATCCCGAGACCTCAGCTCCGAAGGTCACAAGACTGCCCTTGACGATCCCGAGACCTCAGCTCCGAAAGTCACAAGACCGTCCTTGACGATCCCGAGACCTCAGCTCCGAAGGTCACAAGACTGTCCTTGACGATCCCGAGACCTCAGCTCCGAAGGTCACAAGACTGTCCTTGACGATCCCGAGACCTCAGCTCCGAAGGTCACAAGACTGTCCTTGACGATCCCGAGACCTCAGCTCCGAAGGTCACAAGACTGTCCTTGACGATCCCGAGACCTCAGCTCCGAAGGTCATAAGACTGTCCTTGACGATCCCGAGACCTCAGCTCCGAAGGTCACAAGACTGTCCTTGACGATCCCGAGACCTCAGCTCCGAAGGTCACAAGACTGTCCTTGACGATCCCGAGACCTCAGCTCCGAAGGTCACAAGACTCACCTTGACGATCCCGAGACCTCAGCTCAGAAGGTCACAAGACTGTCCTTGACGATCCCGAGACCTCAGCTCCGAAGGTCACAAGACTGTCCTTGACGATCCCGAGACCTCAGCTCCGAAGGTCACAAGACTGTCCTTGACGATCCCGAGACCTCAGCTCCGAAGGTCACAAGACTCACCTTGACGATCCCGAGACCTCAGCTCCGAAGGTCACAAGACTCACCTTGACGATCCCGAGACCTCAGCTCAGAAGGTCACAAGACTGTCCTTGACGATCCCGAGACCTCAGCTCCGAAGGTCACAAGACTGTCCTTGACGATCCCGAGACCTCAGCTCCGAAGGTCACAAGACTGTCCTTGACGATCCCGAGACCTCAGCTCCGAAGGTCACAAGACTGTCCTTGACGATCCCGAGACCTCAGCTCCGAAGGTCACAAGACTGTCCTTGACGATCCCGAGACCTCAGCTCCGAAGGTCACAAGACTGTCCTTGACGATCCCGAGACCTCAGCTCCGAAGGTCACAAGACTGTCCTTGACGATCCCGAGACCTCAGCTTCGGAAGCCACGAGGCCTCAAGATACTGGGACCTTGTCTTCCGAGATTGCGAGGCCTTTTCCCTCAAGATTCCGAGACATTCCATGCCGCGAGACTTTGTCCTGCAGCATCTCGAGACCGTATCTTCTAAGATTACGATATTTGCCTTTCAAGACCCTTATCTTTGTCCTTCAAGATACCAACAACTTATATTTCATGAAAACGGGCTATGTCCTTCAGTATCCTGAGACCTTATTTTCCAAGATGAGGATATTTGTCCTTCAAGACCCGAGACCTCATCTTTTAAAGCCACGAGACTTTGTATTTCAAGATGCCGACAATTTATCTTCCATGATAATGTCCCTCAGGATTCTGAGACCTAAAGGCCATGGGACTTGGTCCATCAGCACACGAAAACCTCATCTTCGTTCCGAGACCCCGAGACCTTATTTTCCAAGACTAAAAGACTTCTTCCTTCAAGACCCCCCCCCCCCAAAAAAAAAAGACCTTATTTTCAAGGACATGGGATTTTATCCTACAAGACTCCGAGACTTTATCTTCGAAGATCCCGATACCTTCCCAGAGAGCGAGATTTTTCCTTCAAGACCCGAGACGTTATCTTCCACGCAAACCTTCAGGATCCAAAGACCTTATTTTCCACGTTTACAATACCCTGTATCTGGAGAATTTCACTTCCGGCGCCGCTTCGACGGAACCTCTACAGAGGATTCCATATATCAATGATGAGAAATGACTCTGCACTGCTTGTTAGCTCTTGCATTCGAAGAATTGACCAATGCGAAAGAAATCAAGTGAGCATATTGACTGGCCAGACCGTAGAATGAGACCGAGAGAAAAGTCGGATAGGGATATAATTTGCCTTCAGAAATGAAGGTAAAAAGAGGTTTAATCTAAGCACTTCAAAGTGTGTGTAAGCTCCTGTTACGGCCTCTCGGATATGAGTTCTTCAGAATCCTTACAGCACACCCGGGCCTGGTGACCTCTACGGCCTTCCGGATATGGCAGTTTCCTTGGGGTCCTTACAGCTCATCTGGGCTTGGTGACATTAACGCCCGGTAGGCATATGGCGTGTTCTTTGGGACCCTCACAGCTCACGTGAGCTGAAATCTAGGGCTCGTTTTGCCAGTAATGCTCATTCTGTTATCGATGGGCAGTTATACTTTGGCAAACTCACTGTGCAGGGTCCTGTGTCCTTGGACGGGAGGCAAGTTGCGGCGTTACACAGCCGCCCAGACCCCGCGCCTATACGCGTGCCACACGCTGAATGCCGGTGTCCCGCTTTTCGCATGCCGTTGCACAGAACCCTGCATTAGGCTCTTCGGCGCGGCGTTCTAAACGAGTACCCTTACGCTCAAACTCCCACTCCCCCACTGGACTGTCATGGGATAACCTACCCCCCAGCACGGTGGCCAATCAAAGGAGGGGTCAACAGTCTGTCACCTGTGTTGTCTTCGGGAGGAAAAACCTCCACAACTGGGTCAGTTTGGTCTTTTACATCGGTGATTTGGTCTGAAACAGTGGCTCTTGGTGAAGGTCACAGCTGTTTGAAGCAAACATTTTGCGGTTGTTTACTGGAGGGCTTGGTGTCACTACGGGGTTACTCGCCTTGTTACAGTGTATGAAATATCTGACATTTTCGTGGTAGAAAACAGGTTCGTTCAGCCGAAAACCAGTGTTTAATTTGCACATCAGAAACGGTATCTCCTTTCAGCATTCATACAGAACGCTCTCTAGTGTGCAAAAATGCAAGTAAACAAGTTTTTCTATCCAGTGTGGAGAGCAGGCGTGCTTCTTGCAGTGTCGAAAAACAGTTGGTCGCAACTGACAGGAGGCGTGGGTCATCAGATTTGGTAAATGCCAAGGTCATATGCAAATACCGTTCGTGCGAGAAGTGCCTCTAATTTGCATAAAGGGAGAAAAATAACAGCTCAAGTCAATCTTTACATTGAAAACTGAAATGCTCCAACCGTCATAAGAAGTTGTTTCAATCTCAATCCCACCTCATTTCCAAAACAGCCAAAATACATTAATCAGCTTGGGGTTTCCACGCCAATTGGGGGTTATCAGCGGGAGGGGGTTTAGTTAGGGCTCCAGTCTTAACATTTTTTTTTTATATATTTTTTTAAATAAAATAAATAAAATAACGATCTCTATTTTGTGTTTATTTATTTCTTCTCTTGTGATATTTCCATGCACACTTCCCTTTACTTCTTCCTCTTACTCTCACAAACGCGTGACGTACCTCTCTTCGTAAATGCGGGGAAGGAGTGTTAGGAGCTGGTCCCCCCTCTCCCCCCCCCCCTCTTAGCAATGAAAATACTCGCCACTTTGTTAAGCATTTCACTCGTGACTTGTTCACGAAGTACAAGGCAAAATTTATTAGACAAAAGCTTTTTCTGTGTTTTCAAGATAATTTTTCCCAGATTTCTCGCTCCATTTTTAACACTCTCCAAACTTTCTACATGGATGTCTTTTTTTTTTTTTTTTTTTTGGCTGCAATCAGTTTGCCACGTTACCAGAGTTATCAATGCAGGAACTTCGAAGAATGTTTAAAATCCAGTGAGATCCGGGAAAATTTATCTCTAGAACTCAGGAAAAGCTTTTCACAAACAAATTTGGCCTTATACAGGAGTCGCACGCAATTTGTGTAAAGCTTCATTTCGTAAAAACTCGGCAATGCTGCACCAGAAAGTACTTTAGGTTTGGCTGTAGATAGATTTTTTGGAATGGGTGCGGTATATTGCCCCGAAAAATTCCACCACCAGTTGCCAGGGGCATTTCCACCCCGTATTTGCTTCCACAAACTGCGAGGGACACCCCGAACACTGTTACCTGACAGCAATCTTGGTACTGCGCTTCACAACACGAAGCAATGGCCACAGACTAAATGACTTACTGTCGGCGACTATTTCCATAAATGCCCGCTACAGACCAGGGTCTCTCCATTAGAAATAGATTTTTTGAGGACAACGAGATTTCAAATTCAGACAAAATCAGTCCGGTTAACTTTTTTTTCCTGGGCATTCAGTTTGAAACGGTAATATTTACAACCAACCAAGACGGACAAACGTCCTTGACATTTAAGTTTCGGTGGATTTCAGTGACACCAGGTATTCCATTAGCAGCCTATAGATCACTGTGTTCGCTCGTCTCCCTGAACAAGTCACACGCGTGAGTCTTAAGCTTCACAAAATGGCGGCGACCTTCATTGCTAAAACCGAGCTGGGGACCAGTTCCCGACACTGCTGTTACGTCATTGCCACAAAAATGGTCTACACTGCCGAAAGTTAAATTATTTTGACAACACGTCCAAGTTTTTCAGTTTATTCTCTTAACCAGAACAGGTTTACTTGGGATTTACTAAAAAAATCCTACTTTATTTTTCAGAATATGTTTACTTAGGATTTCTACACTTTCCTTTCTCTTTTTGGCAATGACTTAACCCTTCCCCGCATTCACAAACAGCGATACGTCACACATCGGCGCCATTAGACAACTTGCGTAGAAAGTTTAGGCCAGGAAGATGAAATTGTTTCCAGTCTCAATATTAAAAAAAAATTGTTTTTCAAAATGTCGCTGACCCGGGATGATTTTTCTTGTTCCGTTTTTTTGAAGCATACCATGATTTAATAGCTTAATAAACGTAAACGATATAAGACTACACTTTGCTTCCGGGTAAATCATTTTTGCTTAACACAATTTTACATCGGATAGATCGCTTTGTTTTGTTTTTTTTTTTTAAATACTACATTTTAGCCAATAGCTGCTTAGAACTGAGATAAGTTTTACGTCTCGTGGTCTACTGATGTCTCAGTAATCGACAAGTGCAGTGGGGGGTAAACTTTCTACGCAACGTGTCTATTGAGACCCGGGTATGAACCATCAGTGAATCGCTGCTCAAACAAATTGTCTTTACAGAAGGTTCCCGACGCGCTGTTGGTTTATTTTTGAAGCAGATAATCCACAATCACCCCGTCAACTAGACCGACCAGAGCGCCTTTGGGACAACCAACCCTCCCCTTTACCAGAGCAATTTGTGTAACCAGTATTCACTGGATTCAACCTTTGTTCAGCTGCTTTACATTCCACTTTTTTTGCAGTTAACAATGCTGCACATTAAAAAACGATTGAACAAAAATGTCCATGGACATTGCGACCAGCCAAACTATCACGTGAATCAGTAGAAAGTTTCCCATACAGACCCCACAGCAGAACCTACAATACCTACATTTAAAACATGGGCACAGATTTTTTCAGATTTCCATATTTAATCAGCAATTTCTGAATAAAATCTCTATTAACTGAGGTTTAATTTCGTGTATTTCCTTGCACCAAGGTATGGGGGTCTCGAGCAATTTCGATTTTCGTAGTTGTAACTAAATATACCAGAAACATTTTTCCAGAACAGAAGTGTTATACAATAATTCTACGCTCTCAATTAACCAGGAAAACCTATATTTAGATCTTCCATTGTTTTAGAAGGAACTATTTTTTTTGTCAATCGCCCAAAACCCCATTAAAACCTATATTTCAGTCGACCAAAATCCTACAAAAATCCCTACATTTTCATCACAAAAATAACCTGTATTTTGCCAAGCCATCGCTGTGAAGCCCGTTAAAATATTTAAAATGGGAACACACCTAAATATTGCGTGTGTAAAGGTCACCTCTCATTATTGTTTGGAATATTGTCCCAGAATTAACACGCAATCGAACGAAAGACTTCTATCCACAAAATATGAAAAGTTTTTCACAATTCTAACAATTTTACACCTTTTAAATTTCGAAATTTTAAAGAAATCAGGAAAATTGTTTTGAAGACGCAGCCTGGAAGACCCATGCAATTGCGCGGTGAAAATTATAGCATAACGCCAAGTTTTACCAAATTTCAAAACACTGTCATTTTGACAATTTTTCCTGAATCCCACCAA
Source organism: Protula sp. h YS-2021 (assembly GCA_949752745.1). Taxonomy (NCBI): domain Eukaryota; kingdom Metazoa; phylum Annelida; class Polychaeta; order Sabellida; family Serpulidae; genus Protula; species Protula sp. h YS-2021. Next base: position 5,745,451 of record OX457034.1, read on the forward strand.
ATACGACACTGCAAACCTTCAGTATGTTTTCTCATCATCTGTGAAATTTCAAAACAATTTAACAATTTTCCATACCACTTTTGACCATTTTTCACGCACCCAAACAGAAATATGACGTTTCATACCTTCAATGTGTGCTCTATCCGTATCTCAAATTTCAATCTGATCTATAGGTTCGGAGATATAGCTCTGACACGCATGCGGACGGACAGACAGACAAGCTCATAGCTATATCCCTCCGTTACATGGGAGATAAACTACTTACACAAAATGTACTTCTTTGAACTCCACCCCCCTCCCCCGCCTCCCCCCCCCCAATACGACATAAATGATATACAAATGTGCACAGCGGGCAAAAAGTGATACGAGGTACGAGGACTTTATGAGCGTTATGAAACAAATGCAGTAATTAACCTCACTCATGAACAGTTACCGCTGATCAATAAGGAGCGGGTCAGTCGGCTGACTTGATTGACCCCACACCAAGCAAAAGGAAGTGTGCATGGAAATAATACGTACATAAACCTAACAAAGATTAGTCTACGCTTTACATTTCCTTTTTGTTTACATAACAGTAAGGACGGAACGATGCTGTAATTCCTCACGAGAAATTTTCCCCATTTCTTTACTCCTCACGGGCTGCACAAAGCAACAATGTTCCTGCATGGAAACCGGAAGGCGAAGTGGAGTCTGCGGACGAGGACGGGGTTGGGGAGTGGGAGGGGGCGGGCCGGGGGGAGGGGAGAAGGGAGGGGGGCTCAAACTCACAAACTATCATGGATATTCTGTTCTTCAATAAGGATATAAAAAATAGGCTCGTTAAAATTCTGAAGACGAACATAAGGTCCAGTCACGGCGTGTAAAAATAATATGAGAAATGTTCCATCTGTTTATTTTAAAATAGATAAAGCCGTTTTCTAACATAATTTTTTTTTTTTTTGGGGGGGGGGGGGGGGGCGGGGGGTGGGTGGGGTGGGGAGACAAAACTACAATAGTATTTCAGTAACGGCTAAAATGATTCTTTGAAGCTCGGAGTACTTTTCAGCCTTCGTTCCGCCCCTATTTAACAAAGTCTTGAACTTTTCTTAGCACGTAGCTATCTCTGACAATTTTTCCACACACATTGTGATGTAAGAACTTCGGGGGGGGGTGTTGCTGCAGTTGGTGGCGCTGAGAAGGATAGGCGTCCGTAAAGTAGAGCGCGTCACGAGTGTGTCACGTGGTCTCAGCTGCCCTGTAGGTGTCACGTGCTGTGAGCAAGCACACGGGATGTGCCCTAAGAAACAGAGAAACAAACATGTCCAAAGGACATTGCTGCGAGCTGACATCCGAGTTAAAACCGGAATTCCCATAATCTATGGTGAAAATGTAACCAACCGAGAGGTGCTCGATATGAACACTCGCATCGAGTTTTATTCAACTCTTTGCTTGACACCTGTTCGCAACGATGCCGGTCTCTCACGCAGTTCTGCCTGCCTGAGAGGTCACCAAAATCTCACCTGCCTGAGAGGTCACCAAAATCTCACCTGCCAGACAGGACACCAATCTCGAATCTGCCAATCTCGAATCGAGACAATCAAAATATAATCTTCCCAAAAGGTCACCACAATATAAATTGCCTGACAGGTCACCGAAATCTTAACTGCCTGATAGGTCACCAACGTCCAACATGCCTGAGGGGTCACCAAAATCTAACCTGTCTGGGAGGTCAACAAAATCTAATCTGTCTGAGAGGACACCAAACTTGAACCTGCTTGAGAGATCACCATAATTTAACTTGCTTGACAGGTCACCAAAACCTACACTGCCTGACAGGTCACCAAAATTTACCTAGTCTGAGAGGTCACAAAAATCTTTCCTGCTTGAGAGGCCGACACAACTGAACCAAGCTGAGAAGTCACCCAGACGAAGACTCACATCGAAACTTGTTTTCATAAGACCCAAAAGACACACAATCTTCAAGATAACACTTCAAAGCCTAGTGATGCCCCTGAATGAAGTCTCAAGATCATTTCAATCTAATCAGCCTCAGAGGTCATCAACGCGAACTTGCACACCACGCCTATCAAAATCCACTCTCACACTTCGGCAAAATCGTGTTCCCAAGATGCATAATACTCACTCTTACAACAGTACCACAGGTATGAATTCAAGGTCGAATCGTGGCCTTCAAATACCGCTCAAAGTCACCACAATTTTACCAACCATTTAAATATTCACATCGAGTGATCTGGAGAACCAACACTTCGAGTGTCAACATTCTGAGATCAAGTCCTGTTATGGTCAGCCCGTACTTCAGATTTTGATAATATCGCCGTGAAAAAAATATTCTTTTTAAAAGACTTGCATAAGAAGCAGTCACGAAGCGGTGAACACGGAGGCTATTTGGTCACCTCCGATTCTGTAGTTTAGTCAGATCTGTTTTGCAACGCAATTAAAAGTGAATTCTCAATCAGCTTTTTTTTCGATGGACAGAGACAGAGACCGACAGACAGACAGGAAGGGGGAGGGAGGGAAGGAGAGAAATAGGGAGGGAAGAATCAGACTGCCAATGAGACACAGACAGGGGCTTGGCTGAGGCAGTTGGTGGTAATTCCGAAAGCTTTGGAGACAGAAGAATGTGGGAGGGAGAGAAGTAAAGCAGAAAGCCTTAGAAAGAGAGAAGAGACTAGCTGATGGAAAAAGCAGAAACTGCAGCCACCTGCATCCAGCGCTGCAAGGCTTTCTCGTACTCCTGTGCGTAGAACGTGAAGACGTCATCACAATCGTGCCTGACGTCAGAGCCGTGCGGGTTGTAGGCGTAGCAGTTGTCGCGCACGAGCAGCATGTCGTCGTGGAAGTCCTCCCAGCTGCCGTACTCCCCTGCCTGCCGCGCGCACACACAACACATACATGGTCAGGGTCATGGCTGAGGCACCGTGTCAGGGTCACGGCCGAGGCAATATGTCAGGGTCATGGCCGAGGCACCGTGTCAGGGTCATGGCCGAGCTATCGTGTCAGGGTCATGGCCGAGCCACCGTGTCAGGGTCATGGCCGAGGGTCCGTGTCAGGGTCATGGCCGAGCCATCGTGTCAGGGTCATGGCCGAGCCACCGTGTCAGGTTCATGGCCGAGCCACCGTGTCAGGGTCATGGCCGAGCCACCGTGTCAGGGTCATGGCCGAGGCATTGTGTCAGGGTCATGCCCGAGGCACCGTGTCAGGGTCATGGCCGAGACACCGTGTCAGGGTCATGGTCGAGGCACTGTGTCAGGGTCATGGCCGAGCCACCGTGTCAGGTTCATGGCCGAGCCACCGTGTCAGGGTCATGGCCGAGGGACCGTGTCAGGGTCATGGCCGAGGCATGGTGTCAGGGTCATGGTCGAGGCACTGTGTCAGGGTCATGGCCGAGACACCGTGTCAGGGTCATGGTCGAGGCACTGTGTCAGGGTCATGGCCGAGCCATCGTGTCAGGGTCATGGCCGAGCCATAGTGTCAGGGTCATGGCCGAGGCACCGTGTCAGGGTCATGGCCGAGACACCGTGTCAGGGTCATGGTCGAGGCACTGTGTCAGGGTCATGGCCGAGCCATCGTGTCAGGGTCATGGCCGAGGGACCGTGTCAGGGTCATGGCCGAGGCATTGTGTCAGGGTCATGGCCGAGGCACCGTGTCAGGGTCATGGCCGAGACACCGTGTCAGGGTCATGGTCGAGGCACTGTGTCAGGGTCATGGCCAAGGCATTGTGTCAGGGTCATGGCCGAGGCACCGTGTCATGGTCATGGCCAAGCCAACGTGTCAGGGTCATGGCCGAGGCACTGTGTCAGGGTCATGGCCGAGCCATCGTGTCAGGGTCATGGCCGAGCCACCGTGTCAGGGTCATGGCCGAGCAACCGTGTCAGGGTCATGGCTGAGCCATCGTGTCAGGGTCATGGCCGAGACACCGTGTCAGGGTCATGGTCGAGGCACTGTGTCAGGGTCATGGCCGAGGCATTGTGTCAGGGTCATGGCCGAGCCATCGTGTCAGGGTCATGGCCTAGGCACCGTGTCAGGGTCATGGCTGAGCCATCGTGTCAGGGTCATGGCCGAGCCATCGTGTCAGGGTCATGGCCTAGGCACCGTGTCAGGGTCATGGCTGAGCCATCGTGTCAGGGTCATGGCCGAGGCACTGTGTCAGGGCTCATGCACGAACCACCGCGTCAGGGTCAGGGCCGAGGCACGGTGTCAGGGTCACGGCCGAGCCATAAGGATACCATCAGGATTAGATTTTAAAAGTTCCCAGCAAATATAGTCTGCCACACTTACAATAAAAACGGTTACAACGACGTCACGTTTGTAGCAACATTATATTTCACTTTTTATTTTATTAAAAGATTTATCAAAACTATTTTCAAAAGGCCAAATGAGAGTAGAGCCTCGACTAATTCTCAAGATTAGCCGGACAAGCCAGGTTTAGATAGTTTGATAAGAAATATTTATTTTACTGTGAAACTGTTAAAGGTTTTCTTAGTCAACAATCCCATAATGCTGCGATGAGAAGAATACACACATCAGAATTAGCTGCTGAAGACCTGGCTTCAGTTATTGACAAACTGTTGTTTTAGGCCTCAAAACAATTCTTGGCAATGCACACAACATCCGGGACACTTAGCCCTGAATGCTTACCAGTAACCGATTTCTTTATTCCCATCATTCACAGAGCTGCAATTTCAAGCATTTAGTGGTATTTGGACACAATTGCAATATATTTTCTGAAAGACACCATGGATTTGCTGTGACTCACCTCGAGCTTCCTCTTGATGGTGCTGAAGTCCATGGGCCGAGCGACGATCGTGTAGTAGTCGGGAACTTCCGCCGGGTCCACTGTCACGTGAGCAAACAAAAACAAAACGTGCCTTGATTATATACAAGCTGGCATTTTACTCCTATACATCTATACTATTTTCTTATTTTTTATATATTTATTTGTTATTTGTTCTTTTTTTTTGCTTTATTTTCGAATTTCTTATTTATTAGAAGAGTTCTAACAATATTAGTTGAAATATCATTCGGATAAATGTAAAACTAAAAATGGCGACGAGAATCGAGGGTAATTCAAAATATAAGCGGCAAGCGAATCGCAATAAATCACAAAGCTTGGACCATCGCTCTGCTTAAAATTTTATACAGCACACGATGATGCCCATAATTAAAAACAAGAATGGCCAAGGACATTGTGACCAGCCGAGATCTAGTGAATCTATGAATAAGCTTGTCTGGTTGCCGAAAGTGGTAGTCACATTGTACAAACTTGTCCAAGGACAAAGGCCCAGCTAACGAAAAGCGATAAAACCAAATCCGGCGTGCTTGAACAAGGGAATTTCCCTGAAAAATTGGGCTTCAAAGGACGAGATGGCAATGAGCTAGCTAAATAATTAATTTAGCAACGGACCCGAACATAGACCGATAAATACATACAAAGATTTTTTTCCCAGAAAAATAACTTCGAACAATGTATTTGGCCAATTTCTGGCGTATCGCCAAAATGAATAACTTTAAAAATAGGCCTACCTAGGGAATATTCGTGCAAAATTTGAAGAAAATCTGATCAAAATTGTGGGAGAAGAAGCATTTTGAAAATTGGCAACAAAAAATTTCAAATGTCCCCCATTTAGCCAATTTTTGGCGGATCGCCAAAAAGAGTAATTTTTCAAGAGAAGTGTACCTAGAGAACAACTTAGCAAAATTGGAAAGGAATCCGATCAAAATTATTGGAGAAGAAGCAATTTGAAACTTAGATACCAAAAAAATAAAAAATGTCCCCCATTTGGCCAATTTTTGGCGGATCGCCAAAATGAGTAATTTTTGAGAAAAAAAAAGCCTACCTAGGGAATATTTGTACAAAATATGAAGAAAATCTGATCAAAATTGTGGGAGAAGAAGCATTTTGAAAATTGGCAACCAAAAATTTTCAAATGTCCCCAATTTAGCCAATTTTTTGGCGGATCGCCAAAAAGAGTAATTTTTCAAGAGAGGTATACCTAGAGAACAACTTTTCAAAATTGGAAAGGAATCCGATCAAAATTGTGGGAGAAGAAGCAATTTGAAAATTAGATACCAAAAAATTAAAAAAAATGTCCCCAATTTGGCAAATTTTTGGCGGATCGCCAAAATGAGAAATTTTTGAAAAGAGGCCTACCTAGGCAACATTTGTGAAAAATATTAAGAAAATCTGATCAAAATTGTGGGAGAAGAAGCATTTTGATAATTGGCAACCATGAAATTACAAATGTCCCCAATTTGACCAATTTTTGGCGGATCGCCAAAAAAAAAGAGTAATTCTTCAAGAGACGTGTACCTAGAGAACAACTTTTCAAAATTGGAAAGGAATCCGATCAAAATTAGGGGAGAAGAAGCAATTTGAAAATTAGATATCAAAAATTTTTAAAAATGTCCCCCATTTGGCCAATTTTTGGCGGATCGCCAAAATGAGTAATTTTTGAAAAGAGGCCTACCTAGGGAATATTTGTGCACAATATTAAGAAAATCTGATCAAAATTGTGGGAGAAGAAGCATGTTGAAAGTTGGCAACCGAAAAATTTCAAATGTCCCCCATTTGGCCAATTTTTGGCGGATCGCCAAAAAAAAAATTTTTACAGAGAGGTATACCTAGAGAACATTCGTGTAAAATTTGAGAGGAATCCGATCAAAACTGAAGGAGAAGAAGCATTTTAAGTTTACACACGTACATACGAACATACAGACGACGAATACCCCTCTATTGATAGGATAAGACCAGCCCGACATAGTCGGCTGGTCTAAAAAATTCAGGCTTTGCCGGATACGGCCCCGAATTACCGACGATTCGGTCCAGCCCTAGCACACTTTAGTAGACGATGAATGTGGGCGTGGCACTGACCGGGCTGAGTGAACCAGGACGCGGCCGGTAAGTCTCCCTTCTGCTTGTACATGCCGCGGTAGCGGGACACCTTCTGTAGTAGTCTGAAAGCACGTACCGAGAAAATACACACACACAAAGAACACATGAGACACAGGAACAAGCAGATACAAGAACACACGAGACACAAGAACACACGAGTCACGAGAACACACGAGATACAAGAATACACGAGATACAAGGACACACGAGACACAAGAACACACGACATACAAGAACACACGAGATACAAGAACACACGAGACACAGGAACATACGAGACAAGAACACACGAGATACAAGAATACACGAGATACAAGAACACACGAGATACAAGGACACACGAGACACAAGAACACACGAGACACAAGAACACACGAGTCACGAGAACACACGAGATACAAGAATACACGAGATACAAGGACACACGAGACACAAGAACACACGAGACAAGAACACACGAGATACAAGAACACACGAGACACGAGAACACACGAGATGCAAGAACACACGAGACAAGAACACACGAGACACAAGAACACACGAGATACAAGAATACACGAGATACACGAACACACGAGACACAAGAACACACGAGATACAAGAACACACGAGATACAAGAATACACGAGATACAAGAATACACGAGACACAAGAACACACAAGACACGAGAACACACGAGATACAAGAACACGATACAAGAGAACATACGAGATACAAGAACACATGAGACACGAGAACACACGCGATACAACAACACACACGAGACAAGAACACACGAGATACAAGAACACACAACACAAAATACAAGAAAATACAAGACAATGAGTCGCTAAATCGCAGCGCGAAGTCAAGTCTACGCATTAAACAAAATTCTCTCGAGATTCCGTAAGCAGGAGGCAGCCTGAATTCTTATGCAGCCCGAATTCTGTCCGAATACTCAATTTTTATAAATCTGCATAAATTTACAGAATGCGTTTTAGACGTGGCCAAGCACCTATCCGACTTTCCGATCAAAACTGTATACAGTGTTTATATCCACAACTCCGCAAAGAAGCGGAAGATACTTGTTCTTCGGGTGGTCGCGGATACTTCTGATCTTCACAGCAATAATGTACTGACACCAGCACTGATATACTTTTTACCCCGTAAGTACAGTTACACATTTAAAACAACCCCTCTATTGTGGACAGTCAAATTGCTGTCCATATGTTGTACGTTGTGTAAACAACCCCTATCAGCTTCTTACTCGGTGGTGTTTGTTTTTTCGCTATTGTTATCTGTGGGTTTTGAGTACATTATATTGAACACAGTGCATGTAAAGACAATAGGGCTTATTACAAAAGATGTGTGCTTAAGGGAGAAGCTTTTTACTACTAAACCCTATTGACATTTAAAATTTTATAAAAGGTGTTAAGTATGAATATTGGTGATGTGAAAAGAAAACGGAACGAACTTTCACTATCTGATAAAGTTAAAATAATCAAAGCTAGTGATGGAAAAAGTGTAAAAAAATAGCCAAAGATTTTAGTTGTAGTTGTCAAATAGAACAGGACCTCGAAATTAGGGACACCCCGCCATTGGGGACAAAGTTCTTCAGTCACTTTTTGTCCCTAATAGCGGGGTTTCACTGTACTTAACAGCAATGCAGTACTTTGCAGAGGGTCGGGGTACCTAACAAGACGACGGGCATATGTCAACTTACATGAGCGCTTGCCTGGCCCAGGCGGTCACGTGACTCTCGGCATCGTCAGCCCTTGCCGGTGGCTTCCGCTTCCGTTTGGCGCTCTCCTCGAAGTGCCCAGGGCCTCCTGAAAACATTCAGCCGAGGATGTGTGAAAGGACCGCAAGGTTATTTAGGTTTATTTTACACGAACAAGACCAGAACCTCCAATGTGTGTTGGGTGGACTCGACCACGATGAGCCTTTGTTATAAGCAAAATGAGCAGGATCGCCGATAGATTATATGACGGGAGCGTGCTGAGAAAGCAAAATGAGCAGGAACGCCGATCGATTACATGACGGGAGCGTGCTGAGAAAGCAAAATGAGCAGGAACGCCGATCGATTACATGACGGGAGCGTGCTGAGAAAGCACAGACATTTATCACACATTCTACAGCGATCACACGATCATACCCCCATCGATGAGTCGCCGAGAAACGAATGGGCCTAAAACCAGATACGGATACGCTTTAACACAACCTATGATCCGTAGATACGGTCCGTACAGCCAGCACCAGGAAAGTAAGAAGTTAGAAACGTTCTCAGATACGGCTTTCAATTATACCAAAATGCTCAGGGCGTTACTCTTATGTTCTTTCGTGTTTACACCTATTTTAGTGTCTGGAGTGTTGACTGACTGTACAGTCACCACAGGCTAGCTTTTAATACAATGAATGCCTCACCAGCTCGGTAAAAAATTCCTACTGGGAGTCTATGATCGCAATTTTCTGTGCAACAACCCATATTTTTTATTTTTATTCATACCTTTTGATATAAATGCACGTTTTTTTTCTGTTTTTTTTTTATTTTAAAATCTTTTTGTTACTGGGTGCTTTTGTATGTTTTCTTTGAGGAGTGAGGTTTTGGTATTTTGGCCGTATAGCTCGCCAGCACGTCAAAGGCTATCTTTCACCTCGGAACTACCGAAAAAACTTCACCACGAAATCCTTTGTTGACGGAAAATTTCTAGCCCCTGATCACTGACTATACCCATCACTTCATTTAATACGAGGGACAGGAGATAGAAGCGGTAAGAGCACATGGTAATTGCTGTCAACAAAATGCTTTATTCTAACTCAGCTTGATAAGCCAGATGCAAATTTGTCAATCCTTTCGACTTCAATATTCCTTATTTCCGATACATGACCAATGAAAATTATTCTTGTCAATTTCATGAATTTTGATCTGTAACCATTCGTTCTCCCCCCCCACCCCCCCCTTGGTATAGGTGTAAGTATGATAGTTGCCCTGTATATTGTGATATACTTGAAACTCTCTTTCGGTGAGAACTCTTTGCAAGTCCTTGTTTTCTTTGTGTCTGCAGACCGTTTGTACGGATTACAGAATTTCCCGACAGGGCCTTGAGAAGCGCATGTGAGTCTTTGGCACCTACTGAACGAACACGAGCGTCCCAATGAGCACATTCTCTGCCCCTTCCAACCCCCACCCCCTCCCTCGCACCCGCAACGAATTCATTTATCGTACAACTAAAACCTGCAGTATATATGAACTTTCCACAAATTAAGAAACAACACATTACTTGCAACAGATTTATCTGCCAAAAAAAGTCGTGTTCACATGCAACATGGCGACTTGAATTTTCCACTTAAAAACAACATCCGGCATACGTCACAATCTCGGCCTCACGAGGCCCGGGCGTGATGTAAATATTGTCACGAGGGCATCATGATCCGAGCAATTAAGCTCTAATGCAGAACAGCTTGGCCACCAATCACTTTCTGACGCATAAACGAGTGCATAACTAAAAGTCATCCCAAGAATCCAGGGGCCTCCCTCAGGTAAACATAAGCAACATTACCACAACCACTATCATTATGAACAATTTATGACGCACCTATAAAATTTCCATACCCCCTCCTCCCTTTAAACCAACCGTTCCCTACCTCTTCCCTATCCCCTCACCATCCCCGGTCGCAATCTAAAAATAGAACGGCCAGTGGACACAAACCATGAATGTACAGGGATATATCACACGCTTCCAACTGAAATCCATCTGGTTTCCTATTTAGTGTAAACCAAAACCTACTTCTCCCCGACTTCACCCCATAGATAGCCGGCACCCATTTTCTATTTTTCTTTCACTTATATATAAAAATTAATGGCAAAATATTCTGAAAATGTAGAAATCTGTGTAACACTTTCAGGCATGGTATAATGGTAGAACCATTCCACCCCAAACAGACAAAATGTGCGCCCCTCGTTTTCCCACAATGCCTTTGGTCAATGTTAACTCAGACCCTACCAGCTCGTCACCTAACAGCGACTTCGCAACCGCCTCTGTAAAACTATGAAACATGGACAGCAAAAAGAGCAGCAGAAAACTATAACGTAACACACCTGAGTACTGACCCAGGGCAGAATTCAGCTTTGGGACCAGAGATACAGCAATAGCTCAAACAATTCTCGACTCAGCAGTCTGGGCAAGAATAAGGATTCCACCATAATATACAGCTAGGATCTGTGACGAAGGTAGGACGATGACAAAATTAGGACAGTGACGAATGTAGGACTGTGACGAAGGTAGGACGGTAACGAAGTTACAACGGTGACGAAGGTAGGACGGTGACGAAGGTAGGACAGTGACGAAGGTAGGACGGTGACGAAGGTAGGACGGTGACGAAGTTAGGACGTTGACGAAGGTAGGGTAGGGCGGTTTGACGTCGATTCCACTTTCTGTTATCGAAATTTGTTTTTCACAATATCCTGCCAACAACAAACACAGACTTAACATAATGACGTCACACGCATTCCAGTCACGACCTTTCAATCCCGCCAACTTAGATGTTTCTGCGACGTTCAGCGGTTGAGAAGGTCTGCACACAAGAACCCAACGACCTGCCCAAGGCCTTAATACGACCTTACTTGCTTTTCTCGCGATACCTTGCTCACATTTTATTCCCTCCAGACACAAACATACGGAATGTATAAAATTTATGTCTTCCCCCACCTCCCCACAACACAGGACTAAGGTGCATGGGAACAAGCTCACCAGCTGCTTCGGGGATGTCGCTGGTGACAGGCTGCGTGACGTAGTCTGGGTTTGTCTCCCTCCCCCCCCCCCCACCATATGGGACTTAGTTGCAATGGGAACAAGCTCACCAGCTGCTTCGGGGATGTGGCTGGTGACAGGCTGTGTGACGTAGTCTGGGTTTGTCTCCCCCCTCCCCCACCATATGGGACTTAGCTGCATGGGAACAAGCTCACCAGCTACTTCGGGGATGTAGCTGCTGACAGGCCGCGTGACGTAGTCTGGGTTTGTCTCCCCCCCCTCCCCCACCATATGGGACTTAGCTGCATGGGAACAAGCTCACCAGCTACTTCGGGGATGTAGCTGCTGACAGGCCGCGTGACGTAGTCTGGGTTTGTCTCCCCCCCTCCCCCACCATATGGGACTTAGCTGCATGGGAACAAGCTCACCAGCTACTTCGGGGATGTAGCTGCTGACAGGTCGCGTGACGTAGTCTGGGTTTGTCTCCCACCTCCCCCACCATATGGGACTTAGCTGCATGGGAACAAGCTCACCAGCTACTTCGGGGATGTAGCTGCTGACAGGCCGCGTGACGTAGTCTGGGTTTGTCTCCCCCCTCCCCCACCATATGGGACTTAGCTGCATGGGAACAAGCTCACCAGCTACTTCGGGGATGTAGCTGCTGACAGGTCGCGTGACGTAGTCTGGGTTTGTCTCCCCCCCCTCCCCCACCATATGGGACTTAGCTGCATGGGAACAAGCTCACCAGCTACTTCGGGGATGTAGCTGCTGACAGGCCGCGTGACGTAGTCTGGGTTTGTCTCCCCCCTCCCCCACCATATGGGACTTAGCTGCATGGGAACAAGCTCACCAGCTACTTCGGGGATGTAGCTGCTGACAGGCCGCGTGACGTAGTCTGGGTTTGTCTCCCCCCTCCCCCACCATATGGGACTTAGCTGCATGGGAACAAGCTCACCAGCTACTTCGGGGATGTAGCTGCTGACAGGCCGCGTGACGTAGTCTGGGTTTGTCTCCCCCCTCCCCCACCATATGGGACTTAGCTGCATGGGAACAAGCTCACCAGCTACTTCGGGGATGTAGCTGCTGACAGGCCGCGTGACGTAGTCTGGGTTTGTCTCCCCCCTCCCCCACCATATGGGACTTAGCTGCATGGGAACAAGCTCACCAGCTACTTCGGGGATGTAGCTGCTGACAGGCCGCGTGACGTAGTCTGGGTTTGTCTTCCCCCTCCCCCACCATATGGGACTTAGCTGCATGGGAACAAGCTCACCAGCTACTTCGGGGATGTAGCTGCTGACAGGCTGCGTGACGTAGTCTGGGTTTGTCTCCCCCCTCCCCCACCATATGGGACTTAGGTGCATGGGAACAAGCTCACCAGCTGCTTCGGGGATGTAGCTGGTGACAGGCTGCGTGACGTAGTCTGGGTTTGTCTCCCCCCTCCCCCACCATATGGGACTTAGGTGCATGGGAACAAGCTCACCAGCTACTTCGGGGATGTAGCTGGTTGCAGGCTGCGTGACGTAGTCTGGGTTTGTCTCCATCTGCTGACTTGACAAATCCGACATCGCCAGTGGATCAATGCCCGCCGTCTCCATCCTGACACAACTTTCCCCACTCACTGCAAAAATACGGTCGAAAACACACGTCATACAGACGTCACAGACACGTGATCCGGCCTGTAGGCCAGTCACATCGCCAGCGGCTCAATGCCCCTCGTCTCCAGCCTGACACAGCCTTCCCGACTCACCGCTAACATACCACCAACAACACACGTCATAAAGACGTCACAGTGACGTCACAGACACGTGATCCGACCTGCAGGCCAGTCACATCGCCAGCGGGTCAATGCCCCTCGTCTCCACCCTGACACAGCCTTTCCGACTCACCGCTAACATCCCGCCAACAACACACGTCATACAGACGTCATACTGACGTCACAGACACGTGACTCAGTCTGCAGGCCAGCGGGTCAATGCCACTTTCTCTACCCCATTCACTACTCATGACCACGATGACAAGGGGAAAGGTAGTGTTTGGATGCCTATTCGACTGCGCTAACTATTTCTAATATACTGATGAGCTGTTTCCATCTGATAATTAGTTAGGATACACTTTTTAATTTCTGATAAAGGGAACCACTCTTTGGATGGAAAACAATTAATTGCTTGGCCTCATTCGCACATTGGCAGCCCATTTTAACCACATCTCAACACGAGTTGGTGAATTTCCTAGCACTTTTACACCCTGCTTAGAGAACTTTTCTCACAAGCACAGAAACATGCCTTAGGAATGAATCAGTAAAGAGCTGAGAGAAAGTCAGGGCGTACCGTCCATGGCGTCCGTGTCCGTTCCTTCCGCTGTCGCCTCACTCACGGACTCTTCCTCCCCGGATCTCCCTGAGATTACGCCCTCCCCCTCCCCCTCCTCCCCCACAACCTCTTCGACCTGCTGTGGCTGTGGGTACTGCTGCTGGGGGAAGCCTCCACGTAAATGCGTCTCCTCCGCGTGTGCTTGACTAGATGCACTTGGCACAGACGACTGAACCACGCTCGCCGCGCCTTCCGCGCTCGCCGCCGCAACGCGTACGGCGGTGGGATCTATTCGAGAGGTTTCTGCTTCTCTTCCAACAGAAACTGGCAGTGTACTCAACACAGGTTTTATAGTCTTTGGTTGGCGAGTGACAGAAACGGGTTCTGATCCAGTCTGCATTTCAACCGTTTCCGTCTCACTCGCTGTGGAAAATGATAAATCTCCTTCATCTGTTTGTATCTGAAAGGGGAGAAAAAAACCACGGTCGTTAAGGGATTCTTTCAAATAGTTCAAGTTTAAATGTCAAAATCCACTTACATAACATGCTGACCTGCTAAAAGCAAGTCTGTTAACCTTCCTGCCCCGACAGGTTTGATTGACAGCGTCACTCACCAGGCTCCTCGAGTCGTCCGCCTCCTGATTGGCTGCTTTCTGTGCCGGCTCGTCCTCCTCCATTAACTGATAAGGCTGCAGATCAATCTGCGCTTGATTCAACGCGCTCGACAGAAAATCGCTTGCCTGAAACAACCAATCAAACGCGATTATGATGTCTTCACATTTAATACAGTGTATGCTGACCACGTGAGAAAACAATAAAATCTGTGCTTTTAGATTTTAAAATAATGAGGTACTATAGCAAAGATGAAGTTAAGTTTAAAAAATTTTAAACATTGGAAGTATTAAGTTTTACAGCAATTCAAGCACACAACTTCGGAATAACAAACCTTTAAATTGCCCTACGTTATCAATCTCAATATACTTTTCCGCTTAATTTTGTACTTTGACTTTTGCCGAAAAGTTTTTGCGTTTCGGCTGAATTCAGTTGGGATAAGGATATGAAGAAATGATAGGAAAAAAAAAACGGCAAAAATCAACAAAATTTCATTTGGCCAGAAACATATTCACATGTTGATTATTAAAGGGACTGAATAACATGTAAAATAGTTTTTAAAAGATCATATGATGTATTTATAAATTTGAAAGTGTGCATGTTGAAAGAAAATTAGAATTTTGATGTTTTTCCTCTATCATTTCTTTATAATTTATCCCAAAAAGATTTGCAGTCGAAACACCACCTCCATCGGAAAGACCCGAAATAAACCTTTAAATTGCTCTACGTTATCGATCTCACAGTACTTTACCGCCTCCGGTTAAATTTCTCACCTGTGACGAGGGGGTAACGTCGCGTGACGGTACCACGATGACGTCATCATCCGAACTGGGCACGTCATGGGTGACGTCATCGCGCGCCGTGTCGTCACGAAGCACGTGACGTTCCGTGACGCCTTGGGAGATTATCTGCTGCTGTAAAACTTTTTTACCTAGAAAAAAAATAGCGCAGCATCACAGGTAACACTGTGAACGTTGAAACGCCACTGTTCACAGCTGGAGAATATTTACACTTGGCGATTCTCAATTCTCAACGCCTATTGAGAAATAGTTAATGGCCAAACATCAAATCTATTCAAGTATTTTTTTAAAATAAAACTCACTTTATTACATAGTTTTCTTGTTTCTATATATGAATGAATATCTGTCAGTATGACCACCAGGTAAACATTACACGAGCTGAAAGACTGGTCATGGAACCGTGTTCTTTCTCTCTTTTTTATTTCGAAAATGAAAAAACAATAAACTCCCCAAAAGAAAACTTTGACTGTACTAAATTGAGCAACACATCAACTTCGAAATCTGCAAAGCTACGAGTCATCCTGGTCTCAAGTGTGATCAGTTTTGGCTGTAGATAGAAGAGACGATTTCTGCTTACCGGCTAAGGTGCCCTCGGGAACGGACGGGATAGCGTCCGGGTACGTCACGCCGTCTGTCTGTCTGTCTCCCGCCCGTCGCAGAGGCGTGATGGAGCTGATCTCATCACTGGCTGTACACAAACATAAACACACCCTAGTACATTAACGGCGGGGGGGGGGGGGGCGGGAAGGGGGGGGGGTAAGGGGTTATACCAAACCCTGATCTCATCACCCGCTGTACACAAACAGAAGGTCTTGGGTCAAGTCAACCCTCGACCAACTCAACCCATACCAACTCAACCCACCCTGAAAATCAACTCAACCCAATTTTTCATACCAACTCAGCCCATCCTGAAAGTCAACTCAACCCACCTTGTTTTATTCTTTGATTAGTCAATTTATTATTAATTACTCTTATTTTGGAGGGAAATAAAAACAATGACGTTTATATATAACCCAAATTTATGTCTTTTTACGGCAATACGCATCATATTTTACACACCAAGCAGTGTCTGGTCAATAACAGTTGCGTGATAATTCGTAAATTTATTTACGTGTGTATCCTTTTAAAATACTGACCAATCTTTTCACACATTATTAAACAATTTAAATACGAGTCTTGCACAACAAATACACACCACAGACACGAACCACATTACGCTTAAGTTATTTTTCTGACTTGACAAAAAGACGGTTTACATATCACGTTTTGCACACCACAATCTGTTTCTGGTCAGGTCAGATTAAACCCTTATGTACACACTGTCCTTCTCAGAAAATTTCTGTGATGGTAACAAAACAATACATTAAAAAGGTGATCCCATTGCAGTTGAAACCTCGAGAACACCCTGTCCGTCTCAGATAATTTATGTTATTGTAAAAAGACAGTACATAAAAGAGCTGATCCAAATCAAGTGAAATACTCCATTAACTCAAGTGCAATTCATTGTGACATTGTTAACTCAAGTCTCAGATTGCCGAGTTCATACTCCATACAAACCTTCACAGCATGATTGCAATTCAGTATCTGTGTCGTCTTAAGGAAATATTTCAAATTATATGCTATGAAAATCTCCCGCCTCAGATGGTTTCTGTGATTGTATAACGACAATAACGAGAAGATAACACATTTGGTTAAGTTTCTTTCATCTGAAACCAGTAACTCCTCTTAGAAACTGGTTATTTCGTTTTTCATTAATATATTTTGTCCTTGGAATGATTTCATTTAGGTGGGTTTAGATGACTTTCAGGGTGGGTTGAGTTGGTATTAAGGGTGGGTGGAGTGCATACCCACGGAGAACTTTTTCTATTGTTATATATCTACGCATTATTTCCTACAGCAGGGGCCCTACATGCAGCATAGAGACATTAACTTTGTACCTCATTTACTGCGTAACTGGATGGACAACCCTGCCTCGAGCTTTCTTAACCTGACGCTAACCCGCAGTGCGGGGGGGGGGGGGGGTGCTGACCTTAAGTCGGGCTGCAGCATAAAGGGCTCACCTATGACCTGCTGCCCGTCTGACGCTAGCCCGGGGTGTGGGTGGGTGAGGAGGTGCGGGGGGGGGGGGCTGCAGCATAAAGGGCTCACCTATGACCTGCTGCCCGTCTGACGCTAGCCCTGGGTGTGGGTGGGTGAGGAGGGGAGGGGGGGGGGGGCTGCAGCATAAAGGGCTCACCTATGACCTGCTGCCCGTCTGACGCTAGCCCTGGGTGTGGGTGGGTGAGGAGGGGAGGGGGGTGCAGCATGAAGGGCTCATCTATGAACTGCTGCCCGTCTGACGCTAGCCCTGGGTGTGGGTGGGTGAGGAGGGGGGTTGAGGGGGGGGGCTGCAGCATAAAGGGCTCACCTATGACCTGCTGCCCGTCTGACGCTAGCCCTGGGTGTGGGTGGGTGAGGAGGGGAGGGGGGTGCAGCATGAAGGGCTCATCTATGAACTGCTGCCCGTCTGACGCTAGCCCTGGGTGTGGGTGGGTGAGGAGGGGGGTTGAGGGGGGGGGCTGCAGCATAAAGGGCTCACCTATGACCTGCTGCCCGTCTGACGCTAGCCCTGGGTGTGGGTGGGTGAGGAGGGGAGGGGGGTGCAGCATGAAGGGCTCATCTATGAACTGCTGCCCGTCTGACGCTAGCCCTGGGTGTGGGTGGGTGAGGAGGGGGGTTGAGGGGGGGGGGGCTGCAGCATAAAGGGCTCACCTATGACCTGCTGCCCGTCTGACGCTAGCCCTGGGTGTGGGTGGGTGAGGAGGGGAGGGGGGTGCAGCATGAAGGGCTCATCTATGAACTGCTGCCCGTCTGACGCTAGCCCTGGGTGTGGGTGGGTGAGGAGGGGGGTTGAGGGGGGGGGCTGCAGCATAAAGGGCTCACCTATGACCTGCTGCCCGTCTGACGCTAGCCCTGGGTGTGGGTGGGTGAGGAGGGGAGGGGGGTGCAGCATGAAGGGCTCATCTATGAACTGCTGCCCGTCTGACGCTAGCCCTGGGTGTGGGTGGGTGAGGAGGGGGGTTGAGGGGGGGGGCTGCAGCATAAAGGGCTCACCTATGACCTGCTGCCCGTCCAGCATCTGACTGGTGTACAGGATGCCCGTATTCGGGTCCAGCTCGCCTATGATCTCTTGGCTAACGGCTGTGTTTGCTGGCGGTGAAAACAGCAAACAAAGTTGGAACGTTTTTGTTTTTTAAACCTTATTTGCATATGGAATAGAAAAATACTTCTTCAAAGTGGTTAATTTTTCATTAGTTTTTTTTTTTTTTTTGGCCTTTGATCGGTGTGCATTAGAATATAACCGGAAGCTGGAGCTTCATGCCTCCGTTCACCGACACCTCAGACTCCAATATGGAGGTATCACACAAATAATACACACCAATTAACAGCGGGTCTTACTGGGTGTAAGTTAATGGTCCTTTCCAATGCATTTTTTTCAAGTGGGAGTGAGGAATGTAGGGGATGGGTGCGGGAATGGGGGGTGGGGGGGGGGGGCTGAGGATAACGTCACACAACTAACTTTGTAGCACTCCAAATTATCGATTTCTCTTTCTTAAATAAAGCAGCTGGTAAAAGGAGTAGAGCATCAAGGTCAAGGTTAACGACAGGCTTATAAGTGAAATAGAGCCACCAACCTATTTGATTGAGCTCCTCCTCGCTGGCTATCTCAATCTGTACAGGCTGCCCTGTGTCGGTAAATATGCCACCCTGCAAACAAACACACCATTTCTATATTTAACAAAAAAATATTTTATTTATTTATTTTGTTTTTGCTTGCACGGAAATGGAAGGCAATCAGATCTGCTTTGATCACTTAGAAGTTTTTACATTTGAATGTAAAGGAAACAAAATAAATAAAGGGTAGAAAACCTCACCGAGTACCCTGTACAAAGCAAGAATGCGAAGCCGAAATGTGACGGGCTGTGGGGGGGGGGGGAGGAGGGAGGGCGTGGGGGTAACGTACAGACTTGTTAGAGTGTGTGAGGTTTGACGGACCCTGGTCAGTCTTCATACATTGGACGGGGGGGGGGGGGGGGAGGGCGGCGTGGGAAGGGGCGTGGGGGTAACGGGTAACGTAGACTGGTGGTGCCCTAGTCGGTCTCTGGGCGAAGGGGAGGGGGCGTTGCGGTTACGTACAGACTGGCTGGCGTTGAGTTTGATCGTGCCCTGGTCGGTCTTGATATACCGGACGGGTGGCGTGGAGGGAGGGGGGGGTGGCGGTAACGTACAGACTGGCTGGCGTTGAGCTTGATCGTGCCCTGGTCAGTCTCGATATACCGGACGGGTGCGGGGGGAGGGAGGGGGGTGGCGGTAACGTACAGACCGGCTGGCGTTGATTTTGATCGTGCCCTGGTCAGTCTTGATATACTGGACGGGTGGCGGGGAGGGAGGGAGGGGGGGGGGGGGGTGGCGGTAACGTACAGACCGGCTGGCGTTGATTTTGATCGTGCCCTGGTCAGTCTTGATATACCGGACGGGTGGCGGGGAGGGAGGGAGGGAGGGGGGTGGCGGTTACGTACAGACTGACTGGCGTTGAGCTTGATCGTGCCCTGGTCAGTCTTGATATACTGGGCGCCGTCCACGGTTTCCTCCACCACCTGCTCGACAACCTGCCCCGCGTCGTCTAAAAATAAGACGAGCGCACAGCTACACATGTACAGTAAATTCTCGTTTTTTTTTTAATTTAATTTTAATAATTATGTTTAAAGGTATGGCAGAAAGTCTCAGTGGGCATTAATTATGATTTCCATGATAGGTGATCTAGCCCACGTATTCGTTCAGCTAAGGCAACTGGCACGCAAACGCCAGCACCCCCCCCCCCCATCCCCCCCCCCTCCTCACAATTATCTCCAGGCGCCTATCAGGCCAACGCTCTAATTGAGCTAACCGCCATCCGACACATTATTGTTGTGGCAGGCACCACGAAAAACTCCATGTAACAGTCGCACAGCCAGTTTATAAAATATTATCAGACATATTTTTAAATGCGAAATAACTGTTCCGCATCTTTTAGCTGAATTCTGCCGTGAGCAAATGAGCGTTACCTATGGTTACGACGTCACTGGCAGTTCTCATTGCTTCACCTTTCTGCCTGACCTTTCCCCCTTGCTGAAGGTCAAGCAGAGCCCTGATGGCGGAGCTATCGCCCGTGTCCCGTGCTTGCTCCAGCGGTGCGTCCATTTCTACCCACTGGTTCTGTACCATCATGCCCTCTGTACAACGGTCCATAACAAAACATTCCAGTTTTTCTTATCTTAATACTCTCCTCGAGTATAATAAATAAACGAACGAATAATACAAACTTCAGCTCCAGTTCTAAAACGGTCAAAATTTAGACGGCAACAAACATCACTTACTGCAGCATTTCTCACCAGGCGCGCAGTGATTTAGCTCGATTATTGGTGGTTACCTGAATATTCCCCAAAAGCCATTGAAAACTTTGAACTATAACTGCGATTAAGAATGAACAGACTCACCCTTTTGGCCGGTGCCGCTGATGGCCGCGGCGGCTTGCGAATCCTCAGACAGGATTTCTATTCTTTCAATCCCTCGCTGCAACATGCAAATCATACGCACATCGTGTAGCTAACTCTGGGGTGACTCAACAACGGCACATGAGATGCAAGGTAGCCGACGCTCTGCCGACACACCAACGTCACATGACATGCACGCTAGCCGACGCTCTGCCGACACACCAACGTCACATGACATGCACGCTGGCCGACGCTCTGCCGACACACCAACGTCACATGACATGCACGCTAGCCGACGCTCTGCCGACACACCAACGTCACACGTCACGCACTGCAGGTGACGCTGATAACACGCCTACGTCACACCTAACGCTCTGCAGACACGCCTACGTCACACGTCACGTACTGCAGGTGACGCTAAGAGAAGGTCTTTGGACAACTCGGCACCTTGCCATCTCGGCACCAACAAACTCGGCACCATTTGGACAACTCGGCACCATTTTTTTGAACAGCTCGGCACCACACTTTGGACAACTCGGCACAAATTTTTTTAAGTCGGCACCAAGAATTTAAAAGTTCGGTTGCCTATTTTATTTTAATTTACTCTTGTTTATTGTAGAAACGAAGTAATTAAACGTCGCACTACAACGAAATGCCAAATTTATTGAAAGCAGTGTGAATCTCACAAACATCAAATATCACAATATCCAAATATATATATTACCCAAAGTTCATTATCTCAAGAATCTTCACAATTTGAACGATTTATGATATACATACAAAAATTACTCGCCATGTATTGGCTATCTCATGGCATTCACAGTTTAGCTAACTTTAATTTGTAATGAGAACGGGTCATTTTACACACCACATTTCACAGTCCATTTTATACTTGGTTTTATATCCTAAACATCGGGTACATAAAGGACGTTGAAGAATATTTACCAACTCGCCATAAACGAAGTCTCCATAATTTTCCAAATGCTTACCAACTCGCCATAGGTCTTGCCAGCTCGCCATACTTTTCAAATGCCCTTTCGGCCTTCTATATATATTGGTTACAACCGAAAAATGGTGTGTAAAATACAAGAACTAAACAGAGCGTGCGTGTATAAGGAAATTGTTTACTACCGAAAAGGGGTGTTGAAAAAGTAAGAAATAGAAGCAAAAACAAATTTATTTATCCAGATTTGTTGAACTGATTTCAAGACCAAAAATTTACTCCTTTTATACAGGAAAATTGCACTGTGTCGTAGTGTGATTGGTCTGTCGGGTAACCCAGTGACAGAGCTCTCTCTTCATTTTGCTAGTCTCATTGGCTAACTATGAATAATTGCAATCTCTCCCATTAATACTCCATTGCAATTTAACTTAAAAAATGATTGAAATCTCTCCCATTAACACTCAATTGCAATTTCATTTCAAAAATAATTGCAATATCTCCCACTAACACTCGATTGCAATTTCATTTAAAAAATAACTGCACTCTCTCCCGCTAATAGTGGGATTGCAATTTCATTTCAAGAACAATTACAATATCTCCCACTCATAATCCACTGTATTTCCAACTAATTGCTTCTCTCCCGGTTTTACTTAATTACTTTCATGTATTTCAATTTAAAGGAATTGCGATCCAATGTCACTAAACTTAAAATGGGCAAAACTTAGAATGGTGTGTAAAACTGAAGCAAAAAAAAAAAAACAAAAAACAAATAAAAAAAAAACAAACAAAAAAACCATAAAGTTAAACATACATAAAATTACCCTTAGTTTCATAATGAGACGTTAAGCAAGAGAGGATATTCTCACGAAAATGGTGTGTACAAATGTAAGCAAAAAAAACATGGCGAGTTTGTATAAAAGTATGGCGAGTTGGTATAAAAGTATGGCGAGTTGGTTTCCAAGTCGCCATATGGCGAGTTGGATTTATGGCGAGATGTCCTGACCGCTATTTGGATATTGTGATATCTGACGTTTGTGAGATTCACACTGCTTTCATGCACGCTAGCCGACGCTCTGCAGACACGCCTACGTCACACGTCACACGTCACAAAATATGAGAACACTTAAATTACACCCAAAATCAGTAATTGTATGCGGCGGCTTACACGCGGACATGATGAGCGTACAGGCCATAGTGTAACGAGGCAAAGAATTACTTGAGTACACCGTGTCGTCGTGTGTACTTAAGTGTACACGACTAACACCGTGTCGTCGTGTGTACTTAAGTGTACACGACTAATACCGTGTCCTCGTGTGTACTTAAGTGTACACGACTAACACCGTGTCCTCGTGTGTACTTAAGTGTACACGACTAACACCGTGTCCTCGTGTGTACTTAAGTGTACACGACTAACAGCGTGTACTCGTGTGTACTTGAGTGTACACGACTAATACCGTGTCCTCGTGTTTACTTAAGTGTACACGACTAACACCGTGTCGTCGTGTGTACTTAAGTGTACACGACTAACACCGTGTCGTCGTGTGTATTTAAGTGTACACGACTAATACCGTGTCCTCGTGTGTACTTAAGTGTACACGACTAACACCGTGTCCTCGTGTGTACTTAAGTGTACACGACTAACACCGTGTCCTCGTGTGTACTTAAGTGTACACGACTAACAGCGTGTACTCGTGTGTACTTGAGTGTACACGACTAATACCGTGTCCTCGTGTTTACTTAAGTGTACACGACTAACACCGTGTCCTCGTGTGTACTTAAGTGTACACGACTAACACCGTGTCCTCGTGTGTACTTAAGTGTACACGACTAATACCGTGTCCTCGTGTGTACTTAAGTGTACACGACTAATACCGTGTCCTCGTGTTTACTTAAGTGTACACGACTAACACCGTGTCGTCGTGTGTACTTAAGTGTACACGACTAACACCGTGTCCTCGTGTGTACTTAAGTGTACACGACTAACACCGTGTCCTCGTGTGTACTTAAGTGTACACGACTAATACCGTGTCCTCGTGTGTACTTAAGTGTACACGACTAATACCGTGTCCTCGTGTTTACTTAAGTGTACACGACTAACACCGTGTCGTCGTGTGTACTTAAGTGTACACTAATACCGTGTCCTCGTGTGTACTTAAGTGTACACGACTAACACCGTGTCCTCGTGTGTACTTAAGTGCACACGACTAACACCGTGTCCTCGTGTGTACTTAAGTGTACACGACTAACACCGTGTCCTCGTGTGTACTTAAGTGTACACGACTAATACCGTGTCCTCGTGTGTACATAAGTGTACACGACTAACACCGTGTCCTCGTGTGTACTTAAGTGTACACGACTAACACCGTGTCCTCGTGTGTACTTAAGTGTACACGACTAACAGCGTGTACTCGTGTGTACTTGAGTGTATGTGAGTAACACCGTGTCGTCGTGTGTACTTGAGTGTACGCGAGTAACACCGTCTCCTCGTGTGTACTCGTGTGTGTATGTGAGTAACACCCTGTACTCGTGTGTACTGGACACAGGGGCACGGATGAGCGTACAGGTGACAGTGATTTGAGGAGTTGAATCAGCGGCAGAGATCGGTAAGAGGTGGACTGAACTCACCTGGTCACGTGATGAAGTGCGGGAACCAATCAGCTCCGTCAATATGGACGGTTTGTTCACGTGACTGGCCGTGATCACCATTGGCTGAGACGTGCTCGTGCCGTCGGCTTTCTGTCGTATGACCGTCATCTGCCAACAAATTCCTTGTCACTTGATTAAAAACATTTAAATCTTGAATATTTAATTTATTATTTGAATCATTGCTGAGTCTTACCGGCAAGTCAATTAAATCGTGATACAAGATCTTGATATAGATAGTTCATGTCATGATACCATAGAAACTGACTGCCAAATCGAGATCGTAATTAAGTCTCCATACATCTTCTCACAGCGATAGATTCACACACCAAACTCGTGCAAAAACAACACGCGGACACACAGACGCATTGACCTTCTGCGGCTGGCAGGGTTGGCGGACACACTGACCTTCTGCGCTGGGCGGGGTTGGCGGACATACGGACACACTGACCTTCTGCGGCTGGCAGGGTTGGCGGACACACGGACGTTCTGCGGCTGGGCACGGTTGGCGGACACACGGATGTACTGACCTTCTGCGACTGGGCGGGTTTGGCGGACACACGGACGCACTGACCGTCGGCTGGGTGGGGTTGGCGGACACACGGACGCACTGACCTTCTTGGGCTAGGCAAGGTTGGCGGACACACGGACGCAGTGACCTGCGGCTGGGCAGGATTGGCGGACACACGGACGCACTGACCTTCTGGGGCTAGGCAGGGTTGGCGGACACACGGACGCACTGACCTGCGGCTGGGCGGGGTTGGCGGACACACGGACGCACTGACCTCCTGGGGCTGGGCAGGGTTGGCGGACACACGGACGCACTGACCTGCGGCTGGGCGGGGTTGGCGGACACACGGACGCACTGACCTTCTGCGGCTGGGCAGGGTTGGCGAGGGTCTCTAGCCGTGGCGCCAAGCGTCGCTCTACCTTCTGCTGCTGCGTGACGATGGGGCGGGCGCCCTGCGAGAAACAAGGCTGCGTGCCCTGCTTCTCTATGAAGCTAATGTAATCCTACAAACGGAGATCTATACATGTAGTCCTACAAACAGAGATCCATACATGTAGTCCTACAAACATGGAGATCCATACATGTAATCCTACAAACATGGAGATCCATACATGTAGTCCTACAAACACGGAGATCCATACATGTAGTCGTACAAACATGAAGATCCACACATGTAGTAATACAAACATGGAGATCCATACATGTAGTCCTACAAACATGGAGATCCATACATGTAGTCCTACAAACATGGAGATCCATACATGTAGTCCTACAAACATGGAGATCCATACATGCAGTCCTACAAACATGGAGATCCATACATGAAGTCCTACAAACATGGAGATCCATACATGTAGTCCTACAAACATGGAGATCCAAACATGTAGTCCTACAAACACGGAGATCAATACATGTGGTCGTACAAACATGGAGATCCATACATGTAGTCCTACAAACACGCAGATCCACGACACAGTGATCAGACCACTCCATTCCCACATAAGCACTGAATATCGAGACTATGCATTTATGTTTATTACTGAAACTTCTCTCTCTCTCTCTCTCTCCCGCTGTCACCCGTCTTCTCTCTCCCTCTCTCCCGCTCTCTCTTTCTCTCTCCCTCCCCCTCTCTCTCCCTCCCCCTCTCTCTCTCTCTCTCTCTCTCTCTCTCTCTCTCTCTCTCTCTCCCTCTCTCTCTCTCTGTCACCCGTCTTCTCTCTCCCTCCCCCTCTCTCTCTCTCTCTCTCTCTCTCTCTCTCTCACTCTCCCTCCCCCCTCTCTCTCTCTCTCCCCTCGCTCTCACCCGTCCGATTTCTCTGGCCCGCTCGATCTCTCTCCATCCTCC
>OX457034.1:5771948-5840611 GCA_949752745.1 Protula sp. h YS-2021
GGGGAGGGAGGGGGGGTGGCGGTTACGTACAGACTGGCTGGCGTTGAGCTTGATCGTGCCCTGGTCAGTCTTGATATACCGGACGGGTGGCGGGGGGAGGGAGGGGGGTGGCGGTAACGTACAGACAGGCTGGCGTTGAGCTTGATCGTGCCCTGGTCAGTCTTGATATACTGGACGGGTGGCGTGGAGGGAGGGGGGGGGGGTGGCGGGTAACGTACAGACTGGCTGGCGTTGAGCTTGATCGTGCCCTGGTCAGTCTTGATATACCGACGGGTGGCGGGGGGAGGGAGGGGGGTGGCGGTAACGTACAGACTGGCTGGCGTTGAGCTTGATCGTGCCCTGGTCAGTCTTGATATACTGGGCGCCGTCCACGGTTTCCTCCACCACCTGCTCGACAACCTGCCCCGCGTCGTCTAAAAATAAGACGAGCGCACAGCTACACATGTACAGTAAATTCTCGTTTTTTTTTTAATTTAATTTAATAATTATGTTTAAAGGTATGGCAGAAAAGTCTCAGTGGGCATTAATTATGATTTCCATGATAGGGTGATCTAGCCCACGTATTCGTTCAGCTAAGGCAACTGGCACGCAAACGCCAGCACCCCCCCCCCCCCATTCCCCCCCCTCCTCACAATTATCTCCAGGCGCCTATCAGGCCAACGCTCTAATTGAGCTAACCGCCATCCGACACATTATTGTTGTGGCAGGCACCACGAAAAACTCCATGTAACAGTCGCACAGCCAGCAGTTTATAAAATATTATCAGACATATTTTTAAATGCGAAATAACTGTTCCCGATCTTTTAGCTGAATTCTGCCGTGAGCAAATGAGCGTTACCTATGGTTACGACGTCACTGGCAGTTCTCATTGCTTCACCTTTCTGCCTGACCTTTCCCCCTTGCTGAGGTCAAGCAGAGCCCTGATGGCGGAGCTATCGCCCGTGTCCCGTGCTTGCTCCAGCGGTGCGTCCATTTCTACCCCACTGGTTCTGTACCATCATGCCCTCTGTACAACGGTCCATAACAAAACATTCCAGTTTTTTCTTATCTTAATACTCTCCTCGAGTATAATAAATAAACGAACGAATAATACAAACTTCAGCTCCAGTTCTAAAACGGTCAAAATTTAGACGGCAACAAACATCACTTACTGCAGCATTTTCTCACCAGGCGCGCAGTGATTTAGCTCGATTATTGGTGGTTACCTGAATATTCCCCAAAAGCCATTGAAAAACTTTGAGCTATAACTGCGATTAAGAATGAACAGACTCACCCTTTTGGCCGGTGCCGCTGATGGCCGCGGCGGCTTGCGAATCCTCAGACAGGATTTCTATTCTTTCAATCCCTCGCTGCAACATGCAAATCATACGCACATCGTGTAGCTAACTCTGGGGTGACTCAACAACGGCACATGAGATGCAAGGTAGCCGACGCTCTGCCGACACACCAACGTCACATGACATGCACGCTAGCCGACGCTCTGCCGACACACCAACGTCACATGACATGCACGCTGGCCGACGCTCTGCCGACACACAACGTCACATGACATGCACGCTAGCCGACGCTCTGCCGACACACCAACGTCACACGTCACGCACTGCAGGTGACGCCTGATAACACGCCTACGTCACACCTAACGCTCTGCAGACACGCCTACGTCACACGTCACGTACTGCAGGTGACGCTAAGAGAAGGTCTTTGGACAACTCGGCACCTTGCCATCTCGGCACCAACAAACTCGGCACCATTTGGACAACTCGGCACCATTTTTTTGAACAGCTCGGCACCACACTTTGGACAACTCGGCACAAATTTTTTAAGTCGGCACCAAGAATTTAAAAGTTCGGTTGCCTATTTTATTTTAATTTACTCTTGTTTATTGTAGAAACGAAGTAATTAAACGTCGCACTACAACGAAATGCCAAATTTATTGAAAGCAGTGTGAATCTCACAAACATCAAATATCACAATATCCAAATATATATATTACCCAAAGTTCATTATCTCAGAATCTTCACAATTTGAACGATTTATGATAGACATACAAAAATTACTCGCCATGTATTGGCTGTCTCATGGCATTCACAGTTTAGCTAACTTTAATTGTAATGAGAACGGGTCATTTTATACACCACATTTCACAGTCCATTTTATACTTGGTTTTATATCCTAAACATCGGGTACATAAAGGACGTTGAAGAATATTTACCAACTCGCCATAAACGAAGTCTCCCATAATTTTCCAAATGCTTACCAACTCGCCATAGGTCTTGCCAGCTCGCCATACTTTTCAAATGCCCTTTCGGCCTTCTATATATATTGGTTACAATACAAGAACTAAACAGAGCGTGCGTGTATAAGGAAATTGTTTACTACCGAAAAGGGGTGTTGAAAAAGTAAGAAATAGAAGCAAAAACAAATTTTATTTATCCAGATTTGTTGAACTGATTTCAAGACCAAAAATTTACTCCTTTTATACAGGAAAATTGCACTGTGTCGTAGTGTGATTGGTCTGTCGGGTAACCCAGTGACAGAGCTCTCTCTTCATTTTGCTAGTCTCATTGGCTAACTATGAATAATTGCAATCTCTCCCATTAATACTCCATTGCAATTTAACTTAAAAAATGATTGAAATCTCTCCCATTAACACTCAATTGCAATTTCATTTCAAAAATAATTGCAATATCTCCCACTAACACTCGATTGCAATTTCATTTAAAAAATAACTGCACTCTCTCCCGCTAATAGTGGGATTGCAATTTCATTTCAAGAACAATTACAATATCTCCCACTCATAATCCACTGTATTTCCAACCATTGCTCTCTCTCCCGGTTTTACTTAATTACTTTCATGTATTTCAATTTAAAGGAATTGCGATCCCAATGTCACTAAACTTAAAATGGGCAAAACTTAGAATGGTGTGTAAAACTGAAGCAAAAAAAAAAAAACAAAAAAAACAAAAAAGAAAAAAAAACAAACAAACAAAAAAACCATAAAAGTTAAACATACATAAAATTACCCTTAGTTTCATAATGAGAAGTTAAGCAAGAGAGGATATTCTCACAAAAATGGTGTGTACAAATGTAAGCAAAAAAAAACATGGCGAGTTTGTATAAAAGTATGGCGAGTTGGTTTCCAAGTCGCCATACGGCGAGTTGGATTTATGGCGAGATGTCCTGACCGCTATTTGGATATTGTGATATCTGACGTTTGTGAGATTCACACTGCTTTCATGCACGCTAGCCGACGCTCTACAGACACGCCTACGTCACACGTCACACGTCACAAAATATGAGAACACTTAAATTACACCCAAAATCAGTAATTGTATGCGGCGGCTTACACGCGGACATGATGAGCGTACAGGCCATAGTGAAACGAGGCAAAGAATTACTTGAGTACACCGTGTCCTCGTGTGTACTTAAGTGTACACGACTAACACCGTGTCCTCGTGTGTACTTAAGTGTACACGACTAACACCGTGTCGTCGTGTGTACTTAAGTGTACACAACTAACACCGTGTCCTCGTGTGTACTTAAGTGTACACGACTAACACCGTGTCCTCGTGTGTACTTAAGTGTACACGACTAACACCGTGTCCTCGTGTGTACTTAAGTGTACACGACTAACACCGTGTCCTCGTGTGTACTTAAGTGTACACGACTAACACCGTGTCCTCGTGTGTACTTAAGTGTACACGACTAACAGCGTGTACTCGTGTGTACTTGAGTGTACGTGAGTAACACCGTCTCCTCGTGTGTACTCGTGTGTGTATGTGAGTAACACCCTGTACTCGTGTGTACTGGACACAGGGGCGCGGATGAGCGTACATGTGACAGTGATTTGAGGAGTTGAATCAGCGGCAGAGATCGGTAAGAGGTGGACTGAACTCACCTGGTCACGTGATGAAGTGCGGGAACCAATCAGCTCCGTCAATATGGACGGTTTGTTCACGTGACTGGCCGTGATCACCATTGGCTGAGACGTGCTCGTGCCGTCGGCTTTCTGTCGTATGACCGTCATCTGCCAACAAATTCCTTGTCACTTGATTAAAAACATTTAAATCTTGAATATTTAATTTATTATTTGAATCATTGCTGAGTCTTACCGGCAAGTCAATTAAATCGTGATACAAGATCCTGATATAGATAGTTCATGTCATGATACCATTGAAACTGACTGCCAAATCGAGATCGTAATTAAGTCACCATACATCTTCTCACAGCGATATATTCACACACCAAACTCGTGCAAAAACAACACACGGACACACAGACACACGGACGCATTGACCTTCTGCGGCTGGCAGGGTTGGCGGACACACTGACCTTCTGCGCTGGGCGGGGTTGGCGGACACACGGACACACTGACCTTCTGCGGCTGGCAGGGTTTGCGGACACACGGACACACTGACCTGCGGCTAGCAGGGTTGGCGGACACACGGGCCTTCTGCGGCTGGGCGGGGTTGGCGGACACACGGACACACTGACCTTCTGCGGCTGGCAGGGCTGGCGGACACACTGACCTGCGGCTGGGCACGGTTGGCGGACACACGGACACACTGACCTTCTGCGGCTGGCAGGGTTGGCGGACACACGGACCTTCTGCGGCTGGGCACGGTTGGCGGACACACGGACACACTGACCTTCTGCGGCTGGCAGGGACGGCGGAGGCATGCACGCACTGACTTTCTGGAGCTGAGAGGGGTTGGCGAACACACGGACGAACTGACCTGCGGCTGGGCGGGGTTGGCGGACACATGGACGCAGTGACCGTCGGCTGGGTGGGGTTGGCGAACACACGGACGCACTGACCTTCTGCGGCTGGGCGGGTTTGGCGGACACACGGACGCAGTGACCGTCGGCTGGGTGGGGTTGGCGAACACACGGACGCACTGACCTTCTGCGGCTGGGCGGGTTTGGCGGACACACGGACGCAGTGACCGTCGGCTGGGTGGGGTTGGCGAACACACGAACGCACTGACCTTCTGCGGCTGGGCGGGTTTGGCGGACACACGGACGCAGTGACCGTCGGCTGGGTGGGGTTGGCGGACACACGGACGCACTGACCTTCTGGGGCTAGGCAGGGTTGGCGGACACACGGACGCAGTGACCTGCGGCTGGGCAGGATCGGCGGACACACGGACGCACTGACCTTCTGGAGCTGGGCAGGGTTGGCGGACACACAGACGCACTGACATGCGGCTGGGCGGGGTTGGCGGACACACGGACGCACTGACCTTCTGCGGCTGGGCAGGGTTGGCGAGGGTCTCTAGCCGTGGCGCCAAGCGTCGCTCTACCTTCTGCTGCTGCGTGACGATGGGGCGGGCGCCCTGCGAGAAACAAGGCTGCGTGCCCTGCTTCTCTATGAAGCTAATGTAATCCTACAAACGGAGATCTATACATGTAGTCCTACAAACAGAGATCCATACATGTAGTCCTACAAACATGGAGATCCATACATGTAGTCCTACAAGCATGGAGATCCATACATGTAGTCCAACAAACACGGAGATCAATACATGTGGTCGTACAAACGGATATCCATATATGTAGTCCTAAAAACATGGGAGATCCATACATGTAGTCCTACAAGCATGGAGATCCATACATGTAGTCCTACAAACGGAGATCCATACATGTAGTCCTACAAACATGAAGATCCATACATGTAGTCCTACAAACACGGAGATCCATACATGTAGTCCTACAAACACGGAGATCAATACATGTAGTCGTACAAACATGGAGATCAATACATGTAGTCCTACAAACGGAGATCAATACATGTAGTCCTACAAACATGAAGATCCATACATGTAGTCCTACAAACGGAAATCCATATATGTAGTCCTACAAACACGGAGATCCATACATGTAGTCGTACAAACGGAGATCCATACATGTAGTCCTACAAACATGAAGATCCATACATGTAGTCCTACAAACATGGAGATCCAAACATGTAGTCCAACAAACACGGAGATCAATACATGTAGTCCTACAAACATGGAGATCCATACATGTAGTCCTACAAGAGGAGATCCATACATGTAGTCCTACAAACGGAAATCCATATATGTAGTCGTACAAACGGAGATCCATACATGTAGTCCTACAAACATGAAGATCCATACATGTAGTCCTACAAACGGAGATCCATATATGTAGTCCTACAAACGGAAATCCATATATGTAGTCGAACAAACGGAGATCCATACATGTAGTCCTACAAACATGAAGATCCATACATGTAGTCCTACAAACATGGAGATCCATACATGTAGTCCTACAAACATGAAGATCCATACATGTAGTCCTACAAACATGGAGATCAATACATGTAGTCCTACAAACATGGAGATCCATACATGTAGTCCTACAAACGGAGATCCATATATGTAGTCCTACAAACATGGAGATCCATACATGTAGTCCTAAAAACATGGGAGATCAATACATGTAGTCGTACAAACATGAAGATCCATACATGTAGTAATACAAACATGGAGATCCATACATGTAGTCCTACAAACATGGAGATCCATACATGAAGTCCTACAAACATGGAGATCCACGACACAGTGATCAGACCACTCCATTCCCACATAAGCACTAAATACCGAGACTATGCATTTATTTTTATTACTGAAACTTCTCTCTCTCTCTCTCTCTCTCTCTCTCCCGCTGTCATCCGTCTTCTCTCTCCCTCTCTCCCGCTCTCTCTTTCTCTCTCCCTCCCCCCTCTCTCTCTCTCTCCCTCCTCTCTCTCTCTCTCTCTCTCTCTCTCTCTCTCTGTCACCCATCTTCTCTCTCCCTCCCTCTCTCCCTCCCCCTCCCCCCCCTCTCTCTCTCTCTCTCTCTCTCTCTCTCTCTCTCACTCTCTCTCTCTCTCTCCCCTCGCTCTCACCCGTCCGATTTCTCTGGCCCGCTCGATCTCTCTCCATCCTCCACTCTCTTCCCCCCCTTCCATCTGTCTCTGCTACCCACCTCCCATCCCCGACATCTCTTTATCTCTCCTCCTCCTCCCGGCGGTGACGTAATTGTGCACGCCTGTATTTTACCTTTTCAAAGCCACTCTGCAGCTGTGTCACCACCGGCGGGCTTTTGGGCGTGATTACCGTCTGTGACGTGTTGCCCTGTGACTGGCTCATCCCCGGCTGGCCGAGTGACGTCAGCAGCTTCCGTGTCGGCGCCCCTTTCTGCACGACGATGACGTTGGGTTTCCCCGACCCTGAGCTCACCACACGACCTCCACTCGGTGGTAACACTTGAAGAAAATTCACATTTTCACTTGCAAGTATCAATGTTATGGTTACCAGAAATATCCTCAAGGTCAAACCACAAGATGAAAACATGCCAATCTTACTTCACTTTCTGTCAACCAATGAAATGGAAGCGATCAAACTTTTCTGAGTTAAATCATAACGCCATTGATATCACTATTGTTTTCGCGGTGGGGGTGGGGAGGATTGGGGTGATGGGTGGGTGAAGGGAACAGCTTGCGGCATCTGAACGGGCTTACCCGATGCTCCAGGGTGCGATGTTTTCACGGCTGTGATCTGCACGTGTTTGGAGCCCGAAGTGTTGATGACGCGTGCCCCGCCCATGCTCACTATCTTTCCTCCTGTACAACACGTGTGACGCATTATGTGACGTATTATGTGACGTATTACGTGACGTATTATGACACGCCATGCATGCAGTTCGCACACAACTCATATAAGCTTGCGTCGATTTTGTCCCAGTGAAAAATAAGAAAAGCGTTTATCTTTGATGGTTCTGGAACACTCCGGAACACCCAGAACACGCTATCTCAAAACTCCTTAATTCAAAGTCGATGAAGGCCTTCCTACCTGCCGTTGTGAGGGACGACCGCGCTGCAATGGTAACGGACGAGGGCACCGTCGTCACGACAACCACAGTGGAGCCCGTGTGGGCCGAGCTGCCGTCACCTGGTAACCGTGACACACCGCTTGACGACGGCTTTGGTAAGATCTTAGCACTGCTGCCTCCCACGGCTTGTGTGATTATCTTCATGCCTAGCGCAGAAAAAATATTAAGGGGTTTCATACAAAATAAAGTTGGTGAAAAAAACGAAATACAGACCAGGTCTAGTTATTTTTTCAGCCAACCCATTCAAATGTCCTGGATTAGCTCAATCCATTTACACGGTCCGTTCATTTACTTTTTTCATTAATTCACGGTACTTCGTTCTATAACCACACAAAATAAAGTAAATATCTTGAAAGCATGAGGTAAAGAATTAATTTTTAATCTACAAATCCACATCTTTATCAGACCACTCTTACACCAACAACGACGTGTGCATACTCACTTCCCTCTTGCTTGATGTGCACATTGGACTTGGCCGTTCTGTATATCTGCGGCGATTGGATGGCCTGCCCACTGGGCGGTATCACTATGGTGGACCTGTGGCCCGGGGTCAAGGGCACTCGGGGCCGCGTGATGATCGTCCGCGTGCGAGGGTACCCCCGGTGGCCTCCCGTGCTTAACACCTGAGGTCCTATGATGGTCCCTGCAAAGGCACCAAGCCCAAGGCTGTGATTTTCTTTCCCCCACCAAGAATCAACCTGGCTCAATGCCTCGTACCAAATGCCGTATTAATTTTAAACAACATGACTCAATGCGTAACACCAAATACTGTATCAATTTGAACAACTTATGCAAGTGTACTTTTTAATTATTACTGTTCAGAAGATAAAAGTGTACCTTGCTGTGACGTCATGGCACTTGCAGTGGTCGTCAAGGAAACAATGTGATCCAACAACTTCATTCCCACACCGGAAGTGACATTAGTTGTCACGGAAACAGGCCTCTGGTACTGTGACGTCACTGAGGTGGTGGCCACGGGCCGCGGGTACTGTGACGTCACCACGCCAGTTCTCGGGTACGGCGACGCCACAGTGGACGTCGCCGCGACGGTCCTGGGGTACTGCGTCGTCTCAGACGTGGCGGCCATCGTCCGCGGCGTAGTCGTTGTCTGGACAATGTGCGGCGCGGCTGCGGGCAGTGATGACGCGGCCTGGGCCGGCGGCTGCGGATCGCGCGTGTCGCTGGCGCGGTACGGGCTAGACATAGCGGGTGTGGTCTGACTGGCGACGGGGGGCCGAGGGCTGAGCTGGGAGACAGGACGCATGTAAGGACGGTGAAGGATGTTGGGGAGCGAGGACGACGCGGTGGGGGTGGCGGACGCGGCGCTGGATACCACCACGACTTTCTGACTACTCTGCAAATGCAGCTTTCCTGAAAGTCAGCACGCAGGAAATACACAGAAACAGGCTCAAACAGACCACACATATGTGTCGCTATTTACTACATTTTCAGGCGATTCTCAGTAGTTTTTTTATAATGATAAACGATTTTCAAGACTGGGACTGAAACTTGTCTAGAACAGCTTGGGGTCCAAGATTGGAGTGAGTCGTCATTGTATATAAATTCTCGTTGGCCACAACGAACATAAATCTTTTATATTAATAGAACTAGCACAATGAGAGATGTCCAGGCATACATTTGCTTGGACTACCCTCAACCCGTCACACCAACGCCCCCGACCGCACACTAACTTACCTGGACTTTTAGCGACCGTGACCCTGACCGGAGGCGGAGTGGGTCCCGGCGGGGATAGGCTTGCCATGTAGCCCGGGGGCACGGGTAGCTTAGGGCCCGTCACGGAGATGACAGGGCTCGTCGTCTTGGTGATGATGAGGCTATCCGCACTGCTGCTGCGCCGGCGTCGCTTCGTCTGCGTGTGCGTTTCCTCCTCTTCGGTGCTCAAGCCTCCTGGAACCATGAAACAAGAATGTCCAGGGACATCGTGACTAGCCGAGATCTAATGAATCAAGTATCAACAGGCTTACATGGTCGCCTCCTGGAATCAACAAAAAAAAAACATCCTCGTTTCTCCAACTCGCCTGTAAGTCATGAACATAATATACAATCGTCGGGTGAATTTTCGAAGGGCGAGTAAAAGTTCAAACTGCAAGAACAGAAGGCAACAGGGTCATCAACACGGTCATTTCTTGACAATTTTCACTGTCAAGTAAACAAGTTTGTCCAAGGACAAAGTCCCAGCTTACGAAAAGCAATAAGACCCATTCCAGCGTGCATAAGCGAAGGAATTTCCCTGAAATATCAAGCTTCAAAAGATGAGACGGCAAAGAGCTAGCTCAATAATTAATTTAGCACCGGACCAGAACATAGATCGATAAATGCATACAAAGATTTCTTTCCCAGAAAAATGGGGAACAGATTTTTTGTATATCTGGTAGACCGGATAGTTCGCCATAGATGCCTTCAAACAACGCTCGCATTTCGGACCAGTGCGCATATTTATGTAACTTGCCTCGATGCGCGGTTCTAATTCAGACAAGTGCGCATGTTTATTTAATTTGCGTTGATGCGCGGCTCTCATTTTGGAACAGTGCACATGTTTATTTAACTTAATAAAGATTAATGCGCGGTTCTTATTCCAGACCAATGCGCATGTTCATTTTACTTTCGTACTTATTTTGGACAAGTGCACAAGTTTCCTTAGGTTGTCTTGATGCGTGGGTCACAACTTTCGTACATTATCGCCCAATGTTCCCTATTACCGCCCACCCGAAAAATATTATATTTATCATATTTTCGGGTCCTAGAATTGTTTTCTGCACTTTTAAAGCGAAAATTACAACTTTCTTGCATTATCGCCCAATATTCCCTATTATCGCTTACCCGAAAAATATCACATTTATCATATTTTCGGGTCATAGAATTGATTCCTGCACTTTTAAAGCGAAAATTACAATTTTCTTGCATTATCGCCCAATGTTCCCTATTATCGCCGACACGAAAAATATCATATTTATCATATTTTCGGGTCATAGAATTGATTATTGCACTTTTAAAGCAAAAATTACAACTTTCTTACATTATCGCCCAATGTTCCCTATTATCGCCCACACGAAAAATATCACATTTATCATATTTTCGAGTCATAGAATTGTTTCCTGCACTTTTAAAGCGAAAATTACAACTTTCTTGCACTATCGCCCAATGTTCCCTATTATCGACCACCCGAAAAATATCATATTTATCATATTTTCGGGTCACAGAATTGATTCCTGCACTTTTAAAGATAAAAATTACAATTTTCTTACATTATCGCCCAATATTCCCTATTATCGCCCACCCGAAAAATATCACATTTATCATATTTTCGGGTCATAGAATTGATTCCTGCACTTTTAAAGCGAAAATTACAACTTTCTTGCATTATCGCCCAATATTCCCTATTATCGCCCATCCGAAAAATATCATATTTATCATATTTTCGGGTTATAGAATTGATTCCTGCTCTTTTAAAGCGAAAATTACAACTTTCTTACATTATCGCCCAATGTTACCTATTATCGCCCACACGAAAAATATTATATTTATCATATTTTCGGGTCCTAGAATTGTTTCCTGCACTTTTAAAGCGAAAATTACAACTTTCTTGCTTTATCGCCCAATATTCCCTGTTATCGCCCACCCGTAAAATATCACATTGATCATATTTTCGGGTAATAGAATTGATTCCTGCACTTTTAAAGCAAAAATTACAACTTTCTTGCATTATCGCCCAATGTTCCCTATTATCGCCCACACGAAAAATATCACATTTATCATATTTTCGGGTCATAGAATTGATTCCTGCTCTTTTAAAGCGAAAATTACAACTTTCTTACATTATCGCCCAATGTTCCCTATTATCGCCCACACGAAAAATATTATATTTATCATATTTTCGGGTCCTAGAATTGTTTCCTGCACTTTTAAAGCGAAAAATACAACTTTCTTGCTTTATCACCCAATATTCCCTGTTATCGCCCACCCGTAAAAATATCACATTGATCATATTTTCGGGTCACAGAATTGATTCCTGCACTTTTAAAGCGAAAATTACAACTTTCTTGCATTATCGCCCAATGTTCCCTATTATCGCCCACACAAAAATATCACATTTATCATATTTTCGGGTCATAGAATTGATTCCTGCACTCTTAAAGCGAAAATTACAACTTTCTTGCATTATCGCCCAATGTTCCCTATTAACGCCCATCAAAGAAATATCATATTTATCATATTTTCGGGACATAGAATTGATCCCTGCACTTTTAAAGCGAAAATTACGTTTTTCTTGCATTATCGCCCAATATTCCCTATTATCGCCCATCCGAAAAATATCATATTTATCATATTTTCGGGTTATAGAGTTGTATTCTGCTCTTTTAAAGCGAAAGTTACAATTTCTTACATTATCGCCCAATGTTCCCATTATCGCCCACACGAAAAATATTATATTTATCATATTTTCGGGTCCTAGAATTGTTTCCTGCACTTTTAAAGCGAAAAATACAACTTTCTTGCTTTATCACCGAATATTCCCTGTTATCGCCCACCCGTAAAATATCACATTGATCATATTTTCGGGTCACAGAATTGATCCCTGCACTTTTAAAGCGAAAATTACAACTTTCTTGCATTATCGCCCAATGCTCCCTATTATCGCCCACACGAAAAATATCACATTTATCATATTTTCGGGTCATAGAATTGATTCCTGCTCTTTTAAAGCGAAAATTACAACTTTCTTGCTTTATCGCCCAATATTCCCTGTTATCGCCCACCCGTAAAATATCACATTGATCATATTTTCGGGTAATAGAATTGATTCCTGCACTTTTAAAGCAAAAATTACAACTTTCTTGCATTATCGCCCAATGTTCCCTATTATCGCCCACACGAAAAATATCACATTGATCATATTTTCGGGTAATAGAATTGATTCCTGCACTTTTAAAGCAAAAATTACAACTTTCTTGCATTATCGCCCAATGTTCCCTATTATCGCCCACACGAAAAATATCACATTTATCATATTTTCGGGTCATAGAATTGATTCCTGCTCTTTTAAAGCGAAAATTACAACTTTCTTACATTATCGCCCAATGTTCCCTATTATCGCCCACACGAAAAATATTATATTTATCATATTTTCGGGTCCTAGAATTGTTTCCTGCACTTTTAAAGCGAAAAATACAACTTTCTTGCTTTATCACCCAATATTCCCTGTTATCGCCCACCCGTAAAAATATCACATTGATCATATTTTCGGGTCACAGAATTGATTCCTGCACTTTTAAAGCGAAAATTACAACTTTCTTGCATTATCGCCCAATGTTCCCTATTATCGCCCACACAAAAATATCACATTTATCATATTTTCGGGTCATAGAATTGATTCCTGCACTCTTAAAGCGAAAATTACAACTTTCTTGCATTATCGCCCAATGTTCCCTATTAACGCCCATCAAAAAAATATCATATTTATCATATTTTCGGGACATAGAATTGATCCCTGCACTTTTAAAGCGAAAATTATGTTTTTCTTGCATTATCGCCCAATATTCCCTATTATCGCCCATCCGAAAAATATCATATTTATCATATTTTCGGGTTATAGAGTTGTATTCTGCTCTTTTAAAGCGAAAGTTACAATTTCTTACATTATCGCCCAATGTTCCCATTATCGCCCACACGAAAAATATTATATTTATCATATTTTCGGGTCCTAGAATTGTTTCCTGCACTTTTAAAGCGAAAAATACAACTTTCTTGCTTTATCACCGAATATTCCCTGTTATCGCCCACCCGTAAAATATCACATTGATCATATTTTCGGGTCACAGAATTGATCCCTGCACTTTTAAAGCGAAAATTACAACTTTCTTGCATTATCGCCCAATGCTCCCTATTATCGCCCACACGAAAAATATCACATTTATCATATTTTCGGGTCATAGAATTGATTCCTGCACTTTTAAAGCGAAAATTACAACTTTCTTGCATTATCGCCCAATGTTCCCTATTATCGCCCATCCAAAAAATATCATACTTATCATATTTTCGGGACATAGAATTGATCCCTGCAATTTTAAAGCGAAAATTACAACTTTCTTGCATTATCGCCCAATATTCCCTATTATCGCCCATCCGAAAAATATCATATTTATCATATTTTCGGGTTATAGAGTTGATTCCTGCTCTTTTAAAGCGAAAATTACAACTTTAGTACATTATCGCCCAATGTTACCATTATCGCCCACACGAAAAATATTATATTTATCATATTTTCGGGTCCTAGAATTGTTTCCTGCACTTTTAAAGCGAAAATTAAAACTTTCTTGCATTATCGCCCAATATTCCCTATTATCGCCCATCCGAAAAATATCACATTTATCATATTTTCGGGTTATAGAATTGATTCCTGCTCTTTTAAAGCGAAAATTACAACTTTCTTACATTATCGCCCAATGTTACCTATTATCGCCCACACGAAAAATATTATATTTATCATATTTTCGGGTCCTAGAATTGTTTCCTGCACTTTTAAAGCGAAAATTACAACTTTCTTGCTTTATCGCCCAATATTCCCTGTTATCGCCCACCCGTAAAATATCACATTGATCATATTTTCGGGTCACAGAATTCATTCCTGCACTTTAAAAGCGAAAATTACAACTTTCTTGCAATAAAGCCCAATGTTCCCTATTATCGCCCACACGAAAAAATCACATTTATCATATTTTCGGGTCATAGAATTGATTCCTGCACTTTTTAGGCGAAAATTACAATTTTCTTACATTATCGCCCAATATTCCCTATTATCGCCCACCCGAAAAATATTATATTTATCATATTTTCGGGTCCTAGAATTGTTTCCTGCACATTCAAAGCGAAAATTACAACTTTCTTGCTTTATCGCCCAATATTCCCTGTTATCACCCACCCGTAAAATATCACATTGATCATATTTTCGGGTCATAGAATTGATTCCTGCACTTTTAAAGCGAAAATTACAACTTTCTTGCATTATCGCCCAATGTTCCCTATTATCGCCCTCACGAAAAATATCACATTTATCATATTTTCGGGTCATAGAATTGATTCCTGCACTTTTAAAGCGAAAATTACAACTTTCTTGCATTATCGCCCAATGCTCCCTATTATCGCCCACACGAAAAATATCACATTTATCATATTTTCGGGTCATAGAATTGATTCCTGCTCTTTTAAAGCGAAAATTACAACTTTCTTGCTTTATCGCCCAATATTCCCTGTTATCGCCCACCCGTAAAATATCACATTGATCATATTTTCGGGTAATAGAATTGATTCCTGCACTTTTAAAGCAAAAATTACAACTTTCTTGCATTATCGCCCAATGTTCCCTATTATCGCCCACACGAAAAATATCACATTGATCATATTTTCGGGTAATAGAATTGATTCCTGCACTTTTAAAGCAAAAATTACAACTTTCTTGCATTATCGCCCAATGTTCCCTATTATCGCCCACACGAAAAATATCACATTTATCATATTTTCGGGTCATAGAATTGATTCCTGCTCTTTTAAAGCGAAAATTACAACTTTCTTACATTATCGCCCAATGTTCCCTATTATCGCCCACACGAAAAATATTATATTTATCATATTTTCGGGTCCTAGAATTGTTTCCTGCACTTTTAAAGCGAAAAATACAACTTTCTTGCTTTATCACCCAATATTCCCTGTTATCGCCCACCCGTAAAAATATCACATTGATCATATTTTCGGGTCACAGAATTGATTCCTGCACTTTTAAAGCGAAAATTACAACTTTCTTGCATTATCGCCCAATGTTCCCTATTATCGCCCACACAAAAATATCACATTTATCATATTTTCGGGTCATAGAATTGATTCCTGCACTCTTAAAGCGAAAATTACAACTTTCTTGCATTATCGCCCAATGTTCCCTATTAACGCCCATCAAAAAAATATCATATTTATCATATTTTCGGGACATAGAATTGATCCCTGCACTTTTAAAGCGAAAATTATGTTTTTCTTGCATTATCGCCCAATATTCCCTATTATCGCCCATCCGAAAAATATCATATTTATCATATTTTCGGGTTATAGAGTTGTATTCTGCTCTTTTAAAGCGAAAGTTACAATTTCTTACATTATCGCCCAATGTTCCCATTATCGCCCACACGAAAAATATTATATTTATCATATTTTCGGGTCCTAGAATTGTTTCCTGCACTTTTAAAGCGAAAAATACAACTTTCTTGCTTTATCACCGAATATTCCCTGTTATCGCCCACCCGTAAAATATCACATTGATCATATTTTCGGGTCACAGAATTGATCCCTGCACTTTTAAAGCGAAAATTACAACTTTCTTGCATTATCGCCCAATGCTCCCTATTATCGCCCACACGAAAAATATCACATTTATCATATTTTCGGGTCATAGAATTGATTCCTGCACTTTTAAAGCGAAAATTACAACTTTCTTGCATTATCGCCCAATGTTCCCTATTATCGCCCATCCAAAAAATATCATACTTATCATATTTTCGGGACATAGAATTGATCCCTGCAATTTTAAAGCGAAAATTACAACTTTCTTGCATTATCGCCCAATATTCCCTATTATCGCCCATCCGAAAAATATCATATTTATCATATTTTCGGGTTATAGAGTTGATTCCTGCTCTTTTAAAGCGAAAATTACAACTTTAGTACATTATCGCCCAATGTTACCATTATCGCCCACACGAAAAATATTATATTTATCATATTTTCGGGTCCTAGAATTGTTTCCTGCACTTTTAAAGCGAAAATTAAAACTTTCTTGCATTATCGCCCAATATTCCCTATTATCGCCCATCCGAAAAATATCACATTTATCATATTTTCGGGTTATAGAATTGATTCCTGCTCTTTTAAAGCGAAAATTACAACTTTCTTACATTATCGCCCAATGTTACCTATTATCGCCCACACGAAAAATATTATATTTATCATATTTTCGGGTCCTAGAATTGTTTCCTGCACTTTTAAAGCGAAAATTACAACTTTCTTGCTTTATCGCCCAATATTCCCTGTTATCGCCCACCCGTAAAATATCACATTGATCATATTTTCGGGTCACAGAATTCATTCCTGCACTTTAAAAGCGAAAATTACAACTTTCTTGCAATAAAGCCCAATGTTCCCTATTATCGCCCACACGAAAAAATCACATTTATCATATTTTCGGGTCATAGAATTGATTCCTGCACTTTTTAGGCGAAAATTACAATTTTCTTACATTATCGCCCAATATTCCCTATTATCGCCCACCCGAAAAATATTATATTTATCATATTTTCGGGTCCTAGAATTGTTTCCTGCACATTCAAAGCGAAAATTACAACTTTCTTGCTTTATCGCCCAATATTCCCTGTTATCACCCACCCGTAAAATATCACATTGATCATATTTTCGGGTCATAGAATTGATTCCTGCACTTTTAAAGCGAAAATTACAACTTTCTTGCATTATCGCCCAATGTTCCCTATTATCGCCCTCACGAAAAATATCACATTTATCATATTTTCGGGTCATAGAATTGATTCCTGCACTTTTAAAGCGAAAATTACAACTTTCTTGCATTATCGCCCAATGTTCCCTATTATCGCCCATCCAAAAAATATCATATTTATCATATTTTCGGGACATAGAATTGATCCCTGCACTTTTAAAGCGAAAATTACAACTTTCTTGCATTATCGCCCAATATTCCCTATTATCGCCCACGCGACAAATATCACATTTATCATATTTTCGGGTCATAGAATTGATCCCTGCACTTTTAAAGCGAAAATTACAACTTTCTTGCATTATCGCCCAATGCTCCCTATTATCGCCCACACGAAAAATATCACATTTATCATATTTTCGGGTCATAGAATTGATTCCTGCTCTTTTAAAGCGAAAATTACAACTTTCTTGCATTATCGCAAAATGTTCCCTATTATCGCCCATCCGAAAAATATTATATTTATCATATTTTCGGGTTATAGAATTGATTCCTTCTCTTTTAAAGCGAAAATTACAACTTTCGTACATTATCGCCCAATGTTCCCTATTATCGCCCATCCAAAAAATATCATATTTATCATATTTTCGGGTCATAGAATTGATTCCTGCTCTTTTAAAGCGAAAATTACAACTTTCTTGCTTTATCGCCCAATATTCCCTGTTATCGCCCACCCGTAAAATATCACATTGATCATATTTTCGGGTAATAGAATTGATTCCTGCACTTTTAAAGCAAAAATTACAACTTTCTTGCATTATCGCCCAATGTTCCCTATTATCGCCCACACGAAAAATATCACATTGATCATATTTTCGGGTAATAGAATTGATTCCTGCACTTTTAAAGCAAAAATTACAACTTTCTTGCATTATCGCCCAATGTTCCCTATTATCGCCCACACGAAAAATATCACATTTATCATATTTTCGGGTCATAGAATTGATTCCTGCTCTTTTAAAGCGAAAATTACAACTTTCTTACATTATCGCCCAATGTTCCCTATTATCGCCCACACGAAAAATATTATATTTATCATATTTTCGGGTCCTAGAATTGTTTCCTGCACTTTTAAAGCGAAAAATACAACTTTCTTGCTTTATCACCCAATATTCCCTGTTATCGCCCACCCGTAAAAATATCACATTGATCATATTTTCGGGTCACAGAATTG
This sequence comes from Protula sp. h YS-2021, assembly GCA_949752745.1. Taxonomy (NCBI): domain Eukaryota; kingdom Metazoa; phylum Annelida; class Polychaeta; order Sabellida; family Serpulidae; genus Protula; species Protula sp. h YS-2021. Next base: position 5,790,590 of record OX457034.1, read on the forward strand.
ATTCCTGCACTTTTAAAGCGAAAATTACAACTTTCTTGCATTATCGCCCAATGTTCCCTATTATCGCCCACACAAAAATATCACATTTATCATATTTTCGGGTCATAGAATTGATTCCTGCACTCTTAAAGCGAAAATTACAACTTTCTTGCATTATCGCCCAATGTTCCCTATTAACGCCCATCAAAAAAATATCATATTTATCATATTTTCGGGACATAGAATTGATCCCTGCACTTTTAAAGCGAAAATTATGTTTTTCTTGCATTATCGCCCAATATTCCCTATTATCGCCCATCCGAAAAATATCATATTTATCATATTTTCGGGTTATAGAGTTGTATTCTGCTCTTTTAAAGCGAAAGTTACAATTTCTTACATTATCGCCCAATGTTCCCATTATCGCCCACACGAAAAATATTATATTTATCATATTTTCGGGTCCTAGAATTGTTTCCTGCACTTTTAAAGCGAAAAATACAACTTTCTTGCTTTATCACCGAATATTCCCTGTTATCGCCCACCCGTAAAATATCACATTGATCATATTTTCGGGTCACAGAATTGATCCCTGCACTTTTAAAGCGAAAATTACAACTTTCTTGCATTATCGCCCAATGCTCCCTATTATCGCCCACACGAAAAATATCACATTTATCATATTTTCGGGTCATAGAATTGATTCCTGCACTTTTAAAGCGAAAATTACAACTTTCTTGCATTATCGCCCAATGTTCCCTATTATCGCCCATCCAAAAAATATCATACTTATCATATTTTCGGGACATAGAATTGATCCCTGCAATTTTAAAGCGAAAATTACAACTTTCTTGCATTATCGCCCAATATTCCCTATTATCGCCCATCCGAAAAATATCATATTTATCATATTTTCGGGTTATAGAGTTGATTCCTGCTCTTTTAAAGCGAAAATTACAACTTTAGTACATTATCGCCCAATGTTACCATTATCGCCCACACGAAAAATATTATATTTATCATATTTTCGGGTCCTAGAATTGTTTCCTGCACTTTTAAAGCGAAAATTAAAACTTTCTTGCATTATCGCCCAATATTCCCTATTATCGCCCATCCGAAAAATATCACATTTATCATATTTTCGGGTTATAGAATTGATTCCTGCTCTTTTAAAGCGAAAATTACAACTTTCTTACATTATCGCCCAATGTTACCTATTATCGCCCACACGAAAAATATTATATTTATCATATTTTCGGGTCCTAGAATTGTTTCCTGCACTTTTAAAGCGAAAATTACAACTTTCTTGCTTTATCGCCCAATATTCCCTGTTATCGCCCACCCGTAAAATATCACATTGATCATATTTTCGGGTCACAGAATTCATTCCTGCACTTTAAAAGCGAAAATTACAACTTTCTTGCAATAAAGCCCAATGTTCCCTATTATCGCCCACACGAAAAAATCACATTTATCATATTTTCGGGTCATAGAATTGATTCCTGCACTTTTTAGGCGAAAATTACAATTTTCTTACATTATCGCCCAATATTCCCTATTATCGCCCACCCGAAAAATATTATATTTATCATATTTTCGGGTCCTAGAATTGTTTCCTGCACATTCAAAGCGAAAATTACAACTTTCTTGCTTTATCGCCCAATATTCCCTGTTATCACCCACCCGTAAAATATCACATTGATCATATTTTCGGGTCATAGAATTGATTCCTGCACTTTTAAAGCGAAAATTACAACTTTCTTGCATTATCGCCCAATGTTCCCTATTATCGCCCTCACGAAAAATATCACATTTATCATATTTTCGGGTCATAGAATTGATTCCTGCACTTTTAAAGCGAAAATTACAACTTTCTTGCATTATCGCCCAATGTTCCCTATTATCGCCCATCCAAAAAATATCATATTTATCATATTTTCGGGACATAGAATTGATCCCTGCACTTTTAAAGCGAAAATTACAACTTTCTTGCATTATCGCCCAATATTCCCTATTATCGCCCACGCGACAAATATCACATTTATCATATTTTCGGGTCATAGAATTGATCCCTGCACTTTTAAAGCGAAAATTACAACTTTCTTGCATTATCGCCCAATGCTCCCTATTATCGCCCACACGAAAAATATCACATTTATCATATTTTCGGGTCATAGAATTGATTCCTGCTCTTTTAAAGCGAAAATTACAACTTTCTTGCATTATCGCAAAATGTTCCCTATTATCGCCCATCCGAAAAATATTATATTTATCATATTTTCGGGTTATAGAATTGATTCCTTCTCTTTTAAAGCGAAAATTACAACTTTCGTACATTATCGCCCAATGTTCCCTATTATCGCCCATCCAAAAAATATCATATTTATCATATTTTCGGGACATAGAATTGATCCCTGCACTTTTAAAGCGAAAATTACAACTTTCTTGCATTATCGCCCAATATTCCCTATTATCGCCCACACGAAAAATATCACATTTATCATATTTTCGGGTCATAGAATTGATCCCTGCACTTTTAAAGCGAAAATTACAACTTTCTTGCATTATCGCCCAATGCTCCCTATTATCGCCCACACGAAAAATATCACATTTATCATATTTTCGGGTCCTAGAATTGTTTCCTGCACTTTTAAAGCGAAAATTACAACTTTCTTGCTTTATCGCCCAATATTCCCTGTTATCGCCCACCCGTAAAATATCACATTGATCATATTTTCGGGTCACAGAATTCATTCCTGCACTTTAAAAGCGAAAATTACAACTTTCTTGCAATAAAGCCCAATGTTCCCTATTATCGCCCACACGAAAAAATCACATTTATCATATTTTCGGGTCATAGAATTGATTCCTGCACTTTTTAGGCGAAAATTACAATTTTCTTACATTATCGCCCAATATTCCCTATTATCGCCCACCCGAAAAATATTATATTTATCATATTTTCGGGTCCTAGAATTGTTTCCTGCACATTCAAAGCGAAAATTACAACTTTCTTGCTTTATCGCCCAATATTCCCTGTTATCGCCCACCCGTAAAATATCACATTGATCATATTTTCGGGTCACAGAATTGATTCCTGCACTTTTAAAGCGAAAATTACAACTTTCTTGCATTATCGCCCAATGTTCCCTATTATCGCCCTCACGAAAAATATCACATTTATCATATTTTCGGGTCATAGAATTGATTCCTGCACTTTTAAAGCGAAAATTACAACTTTCTTGCATTATCGCCCAATGTTCCCTATTATCGCCCATCCAAAAAATATCATATTTATCATATTTTCGGGACATAGAATTGATCCCTGCACTTTTAAAGCGAAAATTACAACTTTCTTGCATTATCGCCCAATATTCCCTATTATCGCCCACGCGACAAATATCACATTTATCATATTTTCGGGTCATAGAATTGATCCCTGCACTTTTAAAGCGAAAATTACAACTTTCTTGCATTATCGCCCAATGCTCCCTATTATCGCCCACACGAAAAATATCACATTTATCATATTTTCGGGTCATAGAATTGATTCCTGCTCTTTTAAAGCGAAAATTACAACTTTCTTGCATTATCGCAAAATGTTCCCTATTATCGCCCATCCGAAAAATATTATATTTATCATATTTTCGGGTTATAGAATTGATTCCTTCTCTTTTAAAGCGAAAATTACAACTTTCGTACACTATCGCCCAATGTTCCCTATTATCGCCCATCCAAAAAATATCATATTTATCATATTTTCGGGACATAGAATTGATCCCTGCACTTTTAAAGCGAAAATTACAACTTTCTTGCATTATCGCCCAATATTCCCTATTATCGCCCACACGAAAAATATCACATTTATCATATTTTCGGGTCATAGAATTGATCCCTGCACTTTTAAAGCGAAAATTACAACTTTCTTGCATTATCGCCCAATGCTCCCTATTATCGCCCACACGAAAAATATCACATTTATCATATTTTCGGGTCATAGAATTGATTCCTGCTCTTTTAAAGCGAAAATTACAACTTTCTTGCATTATCGCAAAATGTTCCCTATTATCGCCCATCCGAAAAATATTATATTTATCATATTTTCGGGTTATAGAATTGATTCCTTCTCTTTTAAAGCGAAAATTACAACTTTCGTACATTATCGCCCAATGTTCCCTATTATAGCCCACACGAAAAATATTATATTTATCATATTTTCGGGTCCTAGAATTGTTTCCTGCACTTTTAAAGCGAAAATTACAACTTTCTTGCTTTATCGCCCAATATTCCCTGTTATCGCCCACCCGTAAAATATCACATTGATCATATTTTCGGGTCACAGAATTGATTCCTGCACTTTAAAAGCGAAAATTACAACTTTCTTGCAATAAAGCCCAATGTTCCCTATTATCGCCCACACGAAAAAATCACATTTATCATATTTTCGGGTCATAGAATTGATTCCTGCACTTTTTAAGCGAAAATTACAATTTTCTTACATTATCGCCCAATATTCCCTATTATCGCCCACCCGAAAAATATTATATTTATCATATTTTCGGGTCCTAGAATTGTTTCCTGCACATTCAAAGCGAAAATTACAACTTTCTTGCTTTATCGCCCAATGTTCCCTGTTATCGCCCACCCGTAAAATATCACATTGATCATATTTTCGGGTCACAGAATTGATTCCTGCACTTTTAAAGCGAAAATTACAACTTTCTTGCATTATCGCCCAATGTTCCCTATTATCGCCCATCCAAAAAATATCATATTTATCATATTTTCGGGACATAGAATTGATCCCTGCACTTTTAAAGCGAAAATTACAACTTTCTTGCATTATCGCCCAATATTCCCTATTATCGCCCACACGAAAAATATCACATTTATCATATTTTCGGGTCATAGAATTGATCCCTGCACTTTTAAAGCGAAAATTACAACTTTCTTGCATTATCGCCCAATGCTCCCTATTATCGCCCATCCAAAAAATATCATATTTATCATATTTTCGGGACATAGAATTGATCCCTGCACTTAAAGCGAAAATTACAACTTTCTTGCATTATCGCCCAATATTCCCTATTATCGCCCACACGAAAAATATCACATTTATCATATTTTCGGGTCATAGAATTGATCCCTGCACTTTTAAAGCGAAAATTACAACTTTCTTGCATTATCGCCCAATGCTCCCTATTATCGCCCACACGAAAAATATCACATTTATCATATTTTCGGGTCATAGAATTGATTCCTGCTCTTTTAAAGCGAAAATTACAACTTTCTTGCATTATCGCAAAATGTTCCCTATTATCGCCCATCCGAAAAATATTATATTTATCATATTTTCGGGTTATAGAATTGATTCCTTCTCTTTTAAAGCGAAAATTACAACTTTCGTACATTATCGCCCAATGTTCCCTATTATCGCCCACACGAAAAATATTATATTTATCATATTTTCGGGTCCTAGAATTGTTTCCTGCACTTTTAAAGCAAAAATTACAACTTTCTTGCTTTATCGCCCAATATTCCCTGTTATCGCCCACCCGTAAAATATCACATTGATCATATTTTCGGGTCACAGAATTCATTCCTGCACTTTAAAAGCGAAAATTACAACTTTCTTGCATTTAAGCCCAATGTTCCCTATTATCGCCCACACGAAAAAATCACATTTATCATATTTTCGGGTCATAGAATTGATTCCTGCACTTTTTAAGCGAAAATTACAATTTTCTTACATTATCGCCCAATATTCCCTATTATCGCCCACCCGAAAAATATTATATTTATCATATTTTCGGGTCCTAGAATTGTTTCCTGCACATTCAAAGCGAAAATTACAACTTTCTTGCTTTATCGCCCAATGTTCCCTATTATCGCCCACTTGAAAATATCATAGAAATGACCTACTGACAACAAAATTACTGAAAAATCCAACCAAAAGTACTTGCATGTAACATATTGTGCCCATCTGCAAATTGAAACTGCTTTTTTAAGAAGAAAAATGGAAATTTCCATTTTTTCAAAAGCTGCAAACTTCGAAGCTCAGTAGATTCAAAAATGAGGCGAAATTCAAAAATCGAAAAATGTACTTTTTTCACCCCTTAGTTCTAGTTTCTTCATAACAAATTTCGGAATCTTCCGATGAAAAATGAGGGACTAGATAGATTTTTTCGTATTTTGCCCAAATTGGCAATAAAATCGCCAAAAATGGTTTAAACCAAAAAATAAAAAAAATTCCTAATGCAGTAGAAGGTTAAAAACTCGCGTTTAAAATTTGGTACGAATCGGATGAAAAATAAAAAAGATATTCCACTTTAACTACTTTGTTAAGAAAAAAAATGGAAATTTGCCAATTTTTAGAAGTTGCAAACTTTGAAGCTCAGTAGATTCAAAAATAAGGCGAAATTCAAAAATCGAAAAAAATTCTTTTTTCACCCCTTAGTTCTAGTTTCTTCATGAAAAATTTCGGAATCTTCCGATGAAAAATGAGGGACTAGATAGGTTTTTTCGTATTTTGCCCAAATTGGCAATAAAATCGCCAAAAATGGTTTAAACCAAAAAATAAAAAAATTCCTAATGCAGTAGAAGGTTAAAAACTCGTGTTAAAAATTTGGTACGAATCAGATAAAAAAAAAATTCCATTTTAACTACTTTGTTAAGAAAAAAAAATTGGAAATTTGCCAATTTTTAGAAGTTGCAAACTTTGAAGCTCAGTAGATTCAAAAATAAGGCGAAATACAAAAATCGAAAAAAGTACTTTTTTTACCCCTTAGTCCTAGTTTCTTCATAAAAAATTTCGGAATCTTCCGATGAAAAATGAGGGACTAGATAGGTTTTTTCGTATTTCGCCCAAATTGGCAATAAAATCGCCAAAAATGGTTTAAACCGCAAGAATAAAAATATTTCCTAATGCAGTAAAGGGTTAGGAACTCGTGTTTAAAATTTGGTAAGAATCGGATAAAAAATAAAAAAGTTATTCCACTTTTAACGGTCGCGGGACGGACGGACGGACAGACGGACGACACTTGCCCCCATCTGTATAGCCCTGTTGGCTAAAAAGCCAACTGGGCTAAAAAAAAAGACATCGGATCAAAAATGTAGGACGAGATACATTTTAAATTTTTTTCTTCAAAAATTCCCCAAAAAATTAAAAAATCACCCGATCGACTAGAAAAGCACAAGCCGTATGCACGACACTTTAGGGGTGCCTCATACCAAAAATAAATCACATCGGGTCAAAATTGTAGGAGGAGACACATTTTAAATTTTTTTCTTCAAAAATTCCCCTAAAATTCAAAAATCACCCGATCGACTAAAGAAGCACAAGCCGTATGCACGACTCCTTAGGGATGCCTCACACCAAAAATAAATGACATCGAATCAAAATTGTAGGAGTAGATGCATTTTGAATTATTTTCGAAAATTTTGCTTTAAAAATTCCCCAAAAATACAAAAATTGCGCGATCGACTAAAAAAGCACAAGCCGTATGCACGACCCTTTAGGGGTGCCTCATACCAAAAATAAATGACATCGGGTCAAAAATGTAGGAGGAGATACATTTTAAAATTTTTTCTTTAAAAATTCGCCAAAAATTCAAAAATCACCCGATCGACTAGAAAAGCACAAGCCGTATGCACGACCCCTAACTAACTAACTAACTAACTAACGGACACCGCCCGCAAACCGATAGGAATACCCCAGCTTACGTGTAACGTAAGCTGGGCTAAAAAAAAAAACACCAACGGCTGCCCGCACAAATTCGTACAAGCCTTATGAAAGACTTGTCTAATGTTTAAACTACTGCTCTCAGCTTCTTGCCGCCTGTTTCGCAAATTTGTTTTGTCGTTTGTTAATTGAAAAATGGACATGCCACTGGGGAGCACCTCACCATTGTTACACTCACCTTTGATGTGAATCGACATGCCACTGGGGAGCACCTCCACGCTGTTACACTCACCTTTGATGTGGATCGACATGCCACTGGGGAGCACTTCCACGTTCTTACACTGACCTTTGCAGTGCTGCTAGTAAGTTTTTTTTAAAGTATATTTTCATAGAAAAAAAGGATTCAGAAGTTGAAAAAAGTATTAGCTTTATGAAAGTACTTCAAGGTTAATTTTTATTGAGTAAAAATACTTATTCCTTCGATACACTCTTTTGTCCGAGTCAAATTTTTCTGAAGCAACAACATCTGGTTGATCCAGTCCGTGGTTTTGTCCCCAAGCACGTGAGCGCAGCCTGAAATATTTATCTTTTTTCAATAATTTTAATTATAACTTCATTGCTATTATAACATAATAATATCCAAATTTCATGAACTATATGACTGTTTAAAAAACCTGGTTTTTGTTAGATAACTCAAATATTCTACAACTAATTATTTCACATGGTCTCTTTCGGTTTGAATTATCGATTGTAACTATAATTTTTGTAATTATACTCAACTCTCGTTTAAACGACCCGAGCAAATATTTCAATACCCATACGCGCTCTCTTCATATAGGGGCATGACAGACTGACAAGTTACAGAAAGTAAGAAGCCAGGCACTTAATCCCACAAAATACACCGCACGAGTGATTTTATAACCTTTGCATGCTACATTTCTCTTGCTCTCAGTATATATAAACTTATAAATATATACCAAAATAGCTTACCCAATTCGATAGTTGGCTACTGCAAACAAAACCAAGGACTGCAACAGCCACGTGTTGTTGGTTCAACTATGTTTCCTCAGAAGTCACATCAGAACATCACAAAACAAAGAAACACAAAGAAATGTTACAACAGAATATTTCTGAAATACTTATAGGTCCCAAAGACATTTTCGTCAATATGACCATTTCCGGTATACCAAAAGGCACATACACAGCTAGAGACCTTTCAAGTGAGACCAAAATCAAGACTATGACAAACAGAACCGGAGATATGACACGACAAATTTTTTTCCTAAAAAAAAACATTTTTGTGATTTTCGCCAATTTAACCCCTTCCAGTTGACCATATCGACCAATCCGAATGGCTGGGGCCTAATAGAACTGTTTGTAATGACCACTTTAGCAAGAACTACGACCACTTGGGGTCATACTTAACCAAAGGGACGAGAAACAAGTGACACTGGTTATCATCGAGAGATGACTGTATAAGAAATATCACTTCCAGTGACATCAAGTGACTCTTAACAGTCAACGAAAAGTACGGACCTTGGAAATAAAGTAAAAAAACGTACAAAATAGTATATTTTCGCCAAATTTAAAAAAAAAGAAGTATAATACTTTTAAAAAGTATATTCTAGCAGCACTGCGGATTAATATTAGCTAATAGTAATGGTCTGATGAAAAGATTCTGAGATATCAGCCTGACAAAAAAGTTTAAAGTGCAACAGACACAAAAACAGACTGGCATGTAAGAAACTGAATTAGAACTGCACACTAAGACATGAACCTTCTTATTTTAAAGTTTGGTGAAGCTTCTTTTTTAAGATTTCGTGCCGACAAAATAATTGTATACCGACTGTTCGACGGGCGGACGTACAGAACAACAGCAATAGCCTTCAGCCAGTATTGTATGAGGGCTCAAAATAAAAAAAGGAACAGAATTGAAGGAAAAATATGAAAAGAAAAGTTATTAATAGAAAAAACTAAAATGAAAAAAAAACTTTTTTGAAGCTCACAAAAAAATTAAAATCACATTTATGACATCGAGCCAAAAAAAAAAAAAAAAAGAATGGAAGACGAAAAAAGTAGAAAAAGTATTAAAAAAAAGTAGTTTTTTTGGTGAAATATAAAAATACTTTTATGAAAAGTATACTCTAGCAGCACTGCCTTTCATGTGAATCAACATGCAGCTAAGGAACACCACCACGTTGTTACACTCACCTTTGATATGAATCGACATGGCGCTGGGGAGCACCTCCACGTTGTTACACTCACCTTTGATGTGGATCGACATGCCGCTGGGGAGCACCACCACGCTGTTACACTCACCTTTGATGTGGATCGACATGCTACTGGGGAGCACCACCACGCTGTTACACTCACCTTTGATGTGGATCGACATACCACTGGGGAGCACCTCCACGTTGTTACACTCACCTTTGATGCAAATCGACATGCCGATGGGGAGCTCCTCCATGCTGTTTCACTCACCTTTGATCTGAATCGACACGCCACTGGGGAGCACCTCCAAGTTCGTACTCAACCTTTGATGTGAATCGACATGCCGCTGGGCAGCAGGGTTGAGATTTCGCTGTCTACCGGAGCGACCAACTTTTGTTTTGGGGGTCTCAACCCTGCTGGGAAGCACCCCTATGTTGTTACACTCACCTCTAATGTTAATCGCAATGCCACTTGGGAGCACCTCCACGTTGTTACACTCACCTTTGATGTGAATCGACATGCCACTGGGGAGCACCTCCACGTTGTTACACTCACCTTTGATGTGAATCGACATGCCGCTGGGCAGCAGGGTTGAGATTTCGCGGTCGCCCCGTTGCAGGTAGCGACCAACTTTTGGCTTGGGAGGCCAACTTTTTCGAGTTGGTCGCCCGAGTGGCGATTACCTTCTTTCTCAGTATAGTCAGGTAAATTTTGTATAAAATCGCCCCGGGCGACTAACTTTTGTGCCGGGCGACTAACTTTTTAAAGTTGGTCGCACGGAGGGGGACCAGAAAATTTCACGAAGTCTCAACCTTGATGGGGAGCACTACTATGTTGTTACACTCACCTCTGATGTGAATCGACATGCCACTTGGGAGCACCTCCACGTAGTTACACTCACCTTTGATGTGAATCGACATGTCACTGGGGAGCACCTCCACGCTGTTACACTCACCTTTGTTGTGAATCCACATGCCGCAGGGGAGCACCTTCACGTTGTTACACTCACCTTTGATATGCATCGACATGCCGATGGGGAGCACCTCAACGTTGTACCACTCACCTTTGATATGAATCGAAACGCCACTAGGGAGTAGTTGCACGTTGTTACACTCACCTTTGATGTGAATCGACATGCCACTGGGGAACAACTCCACGTTGTGACACTCACCTTTGATGCGAATCGACATGCCACTGGGAAGCACTTTCACGATATTGCACTCACCTTTGATGTGAATGGACATGGCGCTGGGGAGCACCTCCACGTTGTTACACTCACCTTTGATATGCATCGACATGCCGCTCGGGAGCACCTCCACGCTGTTACACTCACCTTTGTTGTGAATCGACATGCCACTGGGAAGCACTTTCAAGATATTACACTCACCTTTGATGTGAATGGACATGGCGCTGGGGAGCAAATCCACGTTGTTACACTCACCTTTGATGCAAATCGACATGCCGCTGGGGAGCTCCTCCACGCTGTTACACTCACCTTTGATGTGAATCGATATGCCACTGGGGAGCACCTCCTAGTTGTTACTCACCTTTGATGTGAATCGACATGCCACTGGGGAGCACCTCCACGTTGTTACACTCACCTTTGATGTGAACTACATGGCACTGGGGAGCAAATCAACAACTTTGTTACACTCACCTTTGATGCCAATCGGCATGCCGCTGGGTGCCATCTTCACTTTGTTACACTTACCTTTGATGTGAATAGACATGCCAGTGGAGAGCACTTTCAAGTTCTTACTCACATTTGATGTGAATCGACATGCCACTGAGGAGCACCTCCCCATTGTTACACTCACCTTTGATGTGAATCGACATGCCACTAGGGGGCACCTCCAAGTTCGTACTCACCTTTGATGTGAATCGACATGCCGCTGGGCAGCAGGGTTGAGATTTCGCTGTCGACCGGAGCGCCCACCTTTTGGCTTGGGGGCCAACTTTTTCGAGTAGGTCGCCCGAGTGGCGATTACATTTTTTCTCAGTATATTCAGGTAAATTTTGCAAAAAATTGCGTCGGGCGACTAACTTTTGTGCCGGGCGACCAGAAAATTTCACGAAGTTTCAACCCTGCTGGGAAGCACCCCTATGTTGTTACACTCACCTCTAATGTGAATCGACATGCCACTTGGGAGCAACTCCACGTTGTTACACTCACCTTTGATGTGAATCGACATGCCACTGGGGAGCACCTCCACGTGTTACACTCACCTTTGTTGTGAATCGACATGCCGCTGGGCAGCAGGGTTGAGATTTCGCGGTCACCCCGTTGCAGGTAGCGACCAACTTTTGGCTTGGGAGGCCAACTTTTTCGAGTTGGTCGCCCGAGTGGCGATTACCTTCTTTCTCAGTATAGTCAGGTAAATTTTGCATAAAATCGCCCCGGGCGACTAACTTTTGTGCCGGGCGACTAACTTTTTAAAGTTGGTCGCACGGAGGGGGGCCAGAAAATTTCACGAAGTCTCAACCCTGATGGGGAGCACTACTATGTTGTTACACTCACCTCTGATGTGAATCGACATGCCACTTGGGAGCCCCTCTACGTAGTTACGCTCACCTTTGATGTGAATCGACATGTCACTGGGGAGCACCTCCACGCTGTTACACTCACCTTTGTTGTGAATCCACATGCCGCAGGGGAGCACCTTCACGTTGTTACACTCACCTTTGATATGCATCGACATGCCGATGGGGAGCACCTCCACGTTGTGACACTCACCTTTGATGCAAATCGACATGCCGCTGGGGAGCTCCTCCACGCTGTTACACTCACCTTTGATGTGAATCGATATGCCACTGGGGAGCACCTCCTAGTTGTTACTCACCTTTGATGTGAATCGACATGCCACTGGGGAGCACCTCCACGTTGTTACACTCACCTTTGATGTGAACTACATGGCACTGGGGAGCAAATCAATAATTTTGTTACACTCACCTTTGATGTCAATCGACATGCCGCTGGGTGCCTTCTTCACTTTGTTACACTTACCTTTGATGTGAATAGACATGCCAGTGGGGAGCACTTCCTAGTTCTTACTCACATTTGATGTGAATCGACATGCCACTGGGGAGCACCTCCACGTTATTCACTCACCTTTGATCTGGATCGACATGCCACTGTGGAGCTCCTCAACGTTGTCCCACTCACCTTTGATATGAATCTACATGCAGTTGGGGAGCACCTCCACGTTATTACACTCACCTTTGATGTGAACTACATGGCACTGGGGAGCAAATCAACAACTTTGTTACACTCACCTTTGATGTCAATCGACATGCCGCTGGGTGCCATCTTCACTTTGTTACACTTACCTTTGATGTGAATAGACATGCCAGTGGGGAGCACTTCCAAGTTCTTACTCACGTTTGATGTAAATCGACATGCCACTGGGCAGCAGGGTTGAGATTTCGCGGTCGCCCCGTTGCAGGTAGCGACCAACTTTGCGCTTGGGAGGCCAACTTTTTCGAGTTGGTTGCCCGAGTGGCGATTACCTTTTTTCTCAGTATATTCAGGTAAATTTTGCAAAAAATCCGCCCGGCGACTAACTTTTGTGATGGGCGACTACCTTTTTAAAGTTGGTCGCACGGAGGGGGACCAGAAAATTTTACGAAGTCTTAACCCTGCAGGAGAGAAAACATATGTTGTTACATTTACCTTTGATATGAATCGACATGCCACTTGGGAGCACCTCCACGTTGTTACACTCACCTTTGATGTGAATCGACAGGCCGCTCGGCAGCAGGGTTGAGATTTCGCTGTCGACCGGAGCGACCAACTTTTGGCTTGGGGGCCAACTTTTTCGAGTTGGTCGCCCGAGTGGCGATTACCTTTTTTCTCAGTATATTCAGGTAAATTTTGCAAAAAATTGCGTCGGGCGACTAACTTTTGTGCCGGGCGACCACAAAATTTCACGAAGTCTCAACGCTGCTGGGAAGCACCCCTATGTTGTTACACTCACCTCTAATGTGAATGGACATGCCACTGGGGAGCACCTCCACGTTGTTACACTCACGTTTGCTGTGAATCGACATGCCACTGCGGAGCACCTCCACATTGTTACACTCACCTTTGATGTGAAACAACATGCCACTGGAGAGCACCTCCACGTTGTTACACTCACCTTTGATGTGAATCGACAAGTCATTGGGGAGCACCTCCACGCTGTTCCACTCACCTTTGTTGCTAATCCACATGCCGCAGGGGAGCACCTTCGTGTTGTTACACTCACCTTTGATATGAATCGACATGCCGATGGGGAGCACCTCCACGTTGTACCACTCACCTTTGATATGAATCGAAACGCCACTAGGGAGTAGTTGCACGTTGTTACACTCACCTTGATGTGAATCGACATGCCACTGGGGAACAACTCCGCGTTGTGACACTCACCTTTGATGCGAATCGACATGCCACTGGGAAGCACTTTCACGATATTACACTCACCTTTGATGTGAATCGACATGGCGCTGGGGAGCTCCTCCACGTTGTAACACTCACCTTTGATGCAAATCGACATTCCACTAGGGAGCACCTCCACGCTGTTACGGTCACCTTTGTTGTGAATCGACATGCCACTGGGAAGCACTTTCAAGATATTACACTCACCTTTGATGTGAATCGACATGGCGCTGGGGAGCACCTCCACGTTGTTACACTCACCTTTGATGCAAATCGACATGCCGATGGGGAGCTCCTCCACGCTGTTACACTCACCTTTGATGTGAATCGATATGCCACTGGGGAGCACCTCCTAGTTGTTACTCACCTTTGATGTGAATCGACATGCCACTGGGGAGCACCTCCACGTTGTTACACTCACCTTTGATGTGAATCGACGTGCCACTGGCGAGCACCTCCACATTGTTACACTCACCTTTGATGTGAATCAACATGCCACTGGAGAGCACCTCCACGTTGTTACACTCACCTTTGATGTGAATCGACATGTCACTGGGGAGCACCTCTCCTCCAAGTGCTTACTCACCTTTGATGTGAATCGACATGCCGCTGGGCAGCAGGGTTGAGATTTCGCGATCGCCCGGTCGCATGTAGCAACCAAATTTTAGCTTGGACAACTTTTTCGAGTTGATCGCCCAAGTGGCGATTACCATTTTTCTCAGTATATTAAGACAAATTTTGCAAAAATTGAGCCGGGCGACAAACTTTTGTGCCGGGCGACTAACTTTTTAAAGTTGGTTGCACGAAGGGGGACCAGAAAGTTTTACGAAATCTCAACCCTGCTGGGGAGCACCCCTATGTTGTTACACTCACCTCTGATGTGAATCGACATGCCACTTGGGAGCACTTCCACGTTGTTACAATCACATTTAACCTGAATCGACATGCCACCGGGGGCACCTCCAAGATCTCCCACTCACCTGTGATATGAATCGACACGATGCTGGGAAGCACTTTCACCATGCCGATGAAACACTCACCTTTAATGTGAATCGAAATAAAACTGGGGAGCACCTCCTCGCTGTTACTCACCTTTGATGTGAATCGACATGCCGCAGGGGAGCACCTTCACGTTGTTACACTCACCTTTGATGTGAATGGACATGCCGCAGGGGAGCACCTCCACGTTGTGACACTCACCTTTGATGCGAATCGACATGCCGCTGGGGAGCACCCCCACATTGTTACACTCACATATGATGTGAATCGACATGCCACTGGGGAGAACCTCCATGTTGTTACACTCACCTTTGTTCTGGATCGACATGCCTCTGGGAAGCACCCCCATAATATTGCACTCACCTTCAATGTGATTCGACACGAAGCTGAGGAGCACCACCACGTTGTTACACTCACCTTAGATGTGAATCGACATGCCAGTAGGGAGCACTTCCAAGTTCTTACTCACCTTTGATGTGAATCGACATGCCGCTGGGCAGCAGGGTTGAGATTTCGCGGTCGCCCCGTTGCAGGTAGCGACCAACTTTTGGCTTGGGAGTCCAACTCTTTCGAGTTGGTCGCCCGAGTGGCGATTACCTTTTTCTGAGTAAATTCATGTAAATTTTGCAAAAAAAAAATGCGCCGGGCGACTAACTTTTGTGCCGGACGACTAAATTTTAAAGTTGGTCGCACGGAGGGGGACCAGAAAATTTTACGACGTCTCAACCCTGCTGGGGAGCACCCCCATGTTGTTACATTTACCTCTGATATGAATCGACATGCCACTGGGGAGCATCTCCACGATGTTACACTCAAATTTGATGCAAATCAACATGCCGGAGGAGAGCTCCTCCACGCTGTTTCACTCATCTATGATGTGAATCGATATGCCGCTTTGGAGCTCCTCCACGCTGTTACACTTACCTTCGATGTGATTGGACACGCCACTTGGGAGCACCATCACGTTGTTACACTCACCTTTGATATGGCTCGACACGCCGCTTGGGAGCACCTTCACCTTGTTACACTGAAATTTGATGTGAATCGACATGCCGCTGGGGAAAACCTCCACGTTGTTACACCCACCTTTGATGTGAATCGACATGCCACTGGGGAGCACCTCCACGTTGTGATACTCACCTTTGATCTGAATCGACATGCCACTGGAAAGCACCTCAACGTTATGACACTCACCTTTGACGTGAATCGACACGCTACTGGGGAGCACCTACTCGTTGTTACACTCACCTTTGATTAGAATCGACATGCCACTGGGGAGCACCTCCACGTTGTCCAACTTACCTTTGATATGAATCGGCACGACGCTGGGAAGAACTTTCACGATGTTACGCTCACCTTTGATGTGAATCGAAATGCCATTGGGGAGCACCTTCACGTTGTTATACTTACCTTTGATGTGAATCGACATGCTGCTTGTTAGCAGCTCCACGCTGTTACACTCACTTTCGATGTGAATCGACATGGCACTGGTGAGCACCTTCAAGTTCTTACTCACCTGTGATATGAATCGGGATGCCGCTGGGGAGCACGCCCACATTGTTACAATCACATATGTGAATCGACATGCCACTGGGGAGAATCTCCACGTTGTTACACTCACCTTTGTTCTGAATTGGCATGCCTCTGGGGAGCACTTCCACCTTGTTACACTCACCTTAAATTTGAATCGGCATGACACTGTGGGGCACCTCCGCGTTGTTACTCTCACCTTTGATGTGAATCGACATGCCAGTAGGGAGCACCTCCAAGTTCTTACTCACCTTGGATGTGAATCGGAATGCCGCTGGGCAGCAGGGTTGAGATTTCGCGGTCGCCTGGTGGCACGTAGCGAACAACTTTTGACTTGGGGGGCCAACTTTTTCAAGTTAGTCGCCAGAGTGGCAATTACCTTTTTTTCTCAGTATATTCAGGTAAATTTTGCAAAAAATCGCGACGGGCGACAAACTTTTGTGCCGGGCGACAAACTTTTTAAAGTTGGTCGCACGTAGAGGGACCAGAAAATTTTACGAAGTCCCAACCCTGCTGGGGAGCAAACCTATGTTGTTACACTGGGAGCAAGACAACTCACCCAAAAACCAACTCACCCAAAAAATCCTTGGACAACTCACCCAAAATCTTGGACGACTCACCCAAAAGGTTGGACAACTCACCCAATAATTTTGGACGACTCACCCAAAATTTTGGACAACTCACCCAAAGTCTTGGACGACTCACCCAAAAAAATATTTTATTATTTAACCGCAAATAGGTCAGCGTTTTTCTTTCGATAATTAAACTTGCATAATTTTCGGTGAACAGATATTTAATTGCAATTTTTGCCAAATGCAAATCGCTCGGAGTCGCTCGTGTTAATTCCAACAGTGCGACACAGAGAAGCTGAAAAGTAATTATACAGTGCAATTAACTAAACAATGGCCTGTCACCACTGTTGAGCTCGGAGTCGCTTAACTCTTGAGGTGAACAGCTTATTAGTGATTCCCGGGGTCGATCAGCCAGACGGCCTCTTATTTGTTGGAATATTAATGAGATTTTTCCGGAGTCGTGCACCGAATGAAATTATGACTGAATAAACTAACTTTGCTCGTATTAAATGCATTTGAGATCTGTACTGATATGTAGTTACACACTTTAATGAACGAATGTTTCATTTAATAAAAGTTTTACTTAAATTTTAGTCATTTTGATGTTGTTACTAACTTCAAATACAAATTTAACTAGGGGAAAAGATGCAGGCTGAATTGTAAACATCAATAAAATATTTTTAAAAGCCTCTTATAAATATTTCATACCATCCTGTTAAATGGGTGAGTCGTCCAAGGGCTTTGGATGAGTCGTCCAAAACTTTTGGGTGAGTCGTCCACAGGTTTTGGGTGAGTTGGTCATGTTTTGGGTGAGTTTGTTTTTGGGTGAGTTTGTTTTTGGGTGAGTTGTCTGACATCCGTTACACTCACCTCTGATGTGAATCGACATGCCACTTGGGAGCACCTCCACGTTGTTACACTCACCTTTGATGTGAATCGACATGTCACTGTGGGGCACCTCCAAGTTCTTACTCACCTTTGATGTGAATCGACATGCCGCTGGGCAGCAGGGTTGATATTTCGCGATCGCCCGGTCGCATGTAGCAACCAAAATTTAACTTGGTCGGCCAACTTCGTCGAGTTGATCGCCCAAGTGGCGAATACCATTTTTCTCAGTATATTAAGAGAAATTTTGCAAAAAACTTTTTAAAGTTGGTCGCACGGAGGGGGACCAGAAAGTTTTACGAAGTCTCAACCCTGCTGGGGAGCACCCCTATGTTGTTACACTCACCTCTGATGTGAATCGACATGCCACTTGGGAGCACCTCCACGTTGTTACACTTAGATTTGACCTGAATCGACATGCCACTGGGGAGCACCTCCACGTTGTTACACTCACCTTTGTTCTGGATCGACATGCCTCTGGGAAGCACCCCCACAATATTGCACTCACCTTCGATGTGATTCGACACGAAGCTGAGGAGCACCACCACGTTGTTACACTCACCTTGGATGTGAATCGACATGCCAGTAGGGAGCACTTCCAAGTTCTTACTCACCTTTGATGTGAATCGACATGCCGCTGGGCAGCAGGGTTGAGATTTCGCGATCGCCCGGTCGCATGTAGCAACCAAATTTTAGCTTGGGTGGCCAACTTTTTCGAGTTGATCGCCCAAGTGGCGAATACCATTTTATTAAGAGAAATTTTGCAAAAAATTGAGCCGGGCGACTAACTTTTTAAAGTTGGTCGCACGGAGGGGGACCAGAAAGTTTTACGAAGTCTCAACCCTGCTGGGGAGCACCCCTATGTTGTTACACTCACCTTTGACCTGAATTCACATGCCACTGGGGAGAACCTCCAGGATGTCCCACTCACCTTTGATATGAATCGACACGCCGGTGGGAAGCACTTTCACGATGTTACACTTACCTTTAATGTGATTCGAAATGAAACTGGGGAGCATCTCCTAGTTGTTACTCACCTTTAATGTGAATCGGCATGACACTGTGGGGCACCTCCGCGTTGTTACTCTCACCTTTGATGTGAATCGACATGCCACTGGGGAGCACCTCCAAGTTCTTACTAACCTTTGATGTGAATCGGAATGCCGCTGGGCAGCAGGGTTGAGATTTTGCGGTCGCCTGGTGGCACGTAGCGACCAACTTTTGGCTTGGGGGGCCAACTTTTTCAAGTATACTCTAGCAGCACTGCCTTTTATGTGAATCAACATGCCGCTGGGGAGCACCTCCACGCTGTTACACTCACCTTTGATGTGAATCGACATGCCACTGGGGAGCACCTCCACGCTGTTACACTCACCTTTGATGTGGATCGACATGCCGCTGGGGAGCACCTCCACGCTGTTACACTCACCTTTGATGTGAATTGACATGCCGCTGGGGAGCACCTCCACATTGTTACACTCACCTTTGATGTGAATTGACATGCCACTGGGGAGCACCTCCACATTGTTACACTAACCGTTGATGTGGATCGACATGCCGCTGGGGAGCACCTCCACGTTGTTACACTCACCTTTGATGTGGATCGACATGCCACTGGGGAGCACCTCCACGCTGTTACACTCACCTTTGATGTGGATCGACATGCCGCTGGGGAGCACCTCCACGTTCTTACACTCACCTTTGATGTGGATCGACATGCCGCTGGGGAGCACCTCCACGTTGTTAAACTCACCTTTGATGCGGATCGACATGCCGCTGGGGAGCACCTCCACGTTGTTACACTCACCTTTGATGTGAATCGACATGCCACTGGGGAGCACCTCCACATTGTTACACTCACCTTTGATGTGAATCAACATGCCGCTGGGGAGCACCTCCACGTTGTTACACTCACCTTTGATGTGGATCGACATGCCGCTGGGGAGCACCACCACGTTGTTTGGAGGGCTCTGTGGTCGCTGCTGCTGCACCGCCGTGGAGCTCGGGGTGCTTGGGGGTGGTGGAGCATAAACTGTAAGCAAATAAAATAACTTTTGTTTCGGTTATTTTTACTCATTATATTTTCAACTCGAGCAGGCTAGTTCTGGAGAACATTAACAAGAACTACTCGGTTTGAAAACTCACCATGCTTTCACTAAGTTATTGTTCTCATAAAGGAGATAACATAACCTTTCAACTTACTGTCTTTGCCAGTCAGGGCGGGCGATGGCAAACTCAGATTCTTCTCCGCTTGGCTTATCGCGGCATTATCAGCTGTAAATTAAAAAAGGGGGTATCTCGAAAACGCAATCTGGATTAAATCCGTCTCACTATGTTCAGACTACTCAGGAGGCAGTGAATTCGGCGGGACCTAAACGCCTAAAGTGTTTTGGCTTAAACGTCCAGGTGGAACCGGGAAGAGCGGCTTTGTTCAGCTCCACACACCTTTCAAACTGCCCAATTTTGTATTACGTTCGATGGAACGGACTGAAGATAGTGCCGCTAATTTTTATCTTTATCATAATCATTCTCTATACTATCGTAATTTTTTAATTTTGTAGCTCATACTGTCAACACTGCGACAACAAAGTACCACTTTTTTAACGTTTTATTCATCAAATGCACGTGAGCAAACCTGTGGGTGTAAATGCTGTTTGTGGCACCAGTCTAGGCATGAGGGGGACCAGCCGTCTTCCCTCCACCAGCCACTCAGCATCGCTGTGGTGTGTGTTCATACTGCAACACAAGTACACGTGTACTTTCAAATCCAGAGGGTAGACTCAGTTCACAGCGCCGCAACAGCAAAAACGACGAAGCACATACAAACTCCCATTACATAAGCCTTACCATTCGACTTTTTTTATATCATACAGAGCTTGCAAACAAGACTTTCTTAAGCCCTCTTTTACCAATTTAATATTATACTGGCAACGATACTTCAAATCTGTCAAATATACCCCCATTACAGGAACGCGTAATCACTGAAATTCTGACGCCCATCACTACAGAATTCTGTGAAATACAACTTTTACTCAAAGACTTCAGATAATTTTTTCTTTCTTTGCTTTTATGTGTTTTTTTTAAACAACAACAAAAAACTAGAACAGAAACATGTGCGTGGCCAGAATCAATCAAATCACTTAAAGCTAACAGTTGCGATAGAAAACATAAACACTTTTTAAGGGATTTTTATCATTTGTTTAAATAATGTAACTAACTGTATCTTTAATAATCAAAGTCGCTTCATCTCAAACGGTGTCCGAGATAACAAGTCACGTGACCTTAGACCTAGAAAATGTTATCATAGATCTCAATGTTACCCCTTATGTAATTCTGTGGGGGGAGGGGGGCGGGTGAAAGCCTGAATATAACGTCAGAATATGGTGGAATCCCAAAATGAGATTTTGTGAACAAAAATAAAGAAATAATGCATCTCAAAGACGAACCATTAGACTTATTGTCGTGAACGAAAAAGAGGATATTGTTCTTTCACACTACTTAAGTACCTTCTCTATATTTTAACTGAATAGCATTTTATAACGACTTTAAAGACTTTGGGTGACCTGAAGATGTATGCAGGAACTTCAGTTCATATCGTATAGAATCCTATGCGTATTGAAGCGTCAACCACTACATAGTAATTTATACGGGGTCTGGTCGATTCGGCCCTTTGCCGATTCGGCCCTTTACCGATTAGGCCCTTTTTGGATGATTCGGCACCAACTTGGACGGTTCGGCCCTTTACCGTTTTAGCCTTTTTGGTTGATTCGGCACCATGTTTTGTTATAATTATTCTATTTTTTTGATCCGCTTTAAAACTACTTTGATGCAGTCCACATTTCACACCACATTTTACACACCAGAAAAAACATCCTTTTTATAGGGATCTTTTTCACCACAGTTTGACTTTCGGTTGGTTTCTACAGATTTGGTGCATACACTTTCGTTGGTTTCTACACAAAATTGTGCAAATTTACCTTTTTTGCGCGTTGGTACTCTCTTTGTAAGATACTTGATCCACATATCCGATGTTGCAAACCAGAACAATCCACACACTTTACAATTTACTGTCGAAGCCTCAAGTCCTGTTTACATTTAGTGCATTTATCCGACATTTCAAAGGTTTGATTAATTAAATTTATCCAAACAATAACGATTGCACACATTCGATGCGTCCGGTAAAAACAATTTCAAAGCATTCTCTCAAGACTCATAAATTGGAATTGGTTTTCGAGCGCCTTTGGGGAGCTTTTTATAGTTAAAACATTGCAAAACTAATCATGAACAACCAATAAGAAACGTCTGTTAAACTTTACAACAGAGTATATCACGGAGTAAATTGCAATTAACTCCACTGAAATCTTGCGTTTATTCGCTATTTGAAACACCAGAGAACACGCCTTAATCACAATTGCGATTTGGAATCAACCCGTAATGCTAATCCCCTACCCCGACATCAGACTAAATCCATACTCAGCGTGTCATTCAAACAGTTGTATTAGAATTTAGGACATTTTAAGTAACTTGATGTTAACCGAAATAAGCTTTGTAGTGGGTGGAATTGTGGTGTGTAAAATTTAAGATATAAATAAAAAAAAAGAATATAAAGGATTTACTGTATATCAATGACTTTTTATGACATTCTACACACTAAAACAAGTCCGGTGAATTCTTACCTAAAGAAGAAAATGTTTACATGTGGTCGATAATTTGGTGCCGAAACGCCGAGGGCCGAATCGTCCAAGTTGGTGCCGAATCGACTATCACAAAGGGCCGAATCGGTAGGGCCGAATCGGTAAAGGGCCGAATCGACCAGAGACCATTTATACTGCCGGTGAGGGCCTGTGATATCTACGATTACTTTTCTTCCTCTGGACTTTCATTTTTACTGGGGTTCACTCCTTCTCTTAAGGGCCACATCTCACTACGTGTTTTATTTATCAGCACAATTGTCCCGGAACAAAGTTGAACGCATTTTCAAAAGGTCAAGGCCACGAGGACAAACTTTTAGGCAGACAAGTACTTATACCCTGTTGGCTGAATCTCACAATGATGGGTGAAATAACTTGCCGCAAAAACATCGATTTTTTTTGTGACTACATAGTTCATATAACTGATGTAATCCTGGCAAATATACGCAAATAAAATAAAAGGGTTTTTTTTTTTTTTAATTTCTATGCAGAACAGAAAAAAAATCCCCGCCAAATGAAACATTTACGAGATGCCGCGTGAGCCAAGACTTACTGCTGTGCGATGGTGGAGAGCTTCTCATCATTCACGGCGCGCCTCACCTCCGCCCTGTGCCGCTCCGTCGATATGCTGCAACACAACCCAACAAAAAACGTGTAACTAGCGCTATAAAGCCGAGTGACCAGGCACTACCGTATTAAGTGCGTACCTTTTACCTCCTGCTTTCCATTCAATTAATTTAAAATTGGTGGTCATTTGATCGACTGCCTTCTACTTTTATACTTCGTTTTATATGTTCACTTGCATTACAAGGACACTAACCTGAGGGTTTGCTGTAAATCTTGGAGTATTTTCTTCTTCTCGGGCGTCAGGTCACCCCTGGCGCGCAGAGCAGACACCAGAGAGGCGTAGGCCTCGAGCTCGAGCCGTCTGAGCAGGCGCTTGGCGTCATCGCGCCTCATGTCTACATGTGCTGGCCAGTGAGTGCTACACATTGCTGCCAGCAGCGTCAGCTACGCTCTTCGCAATCAGCTCTAGCAAGCACGGTAGATCTAAGAAACCAGAAACGGTCACAGCAGATCCAAACTGGTGAAAAATCGAATAAAATATGTTTTGTGGTTGAAAATCAGTTTTTGTTGTCAAGTATCAAAAGGTGAGGAATGTCTGAACGGAAAGCTTTCCCAAATTTGCACCGGACTTAATTAATGGACCCGTATTGCAATATTTTGTTATCATCAATTTGGACCGACTGCAGCAAATTTTATCTCCCCTCCCCCTATTCATGCAATTTATAATGCTACGAGTCCACGGATGCCACGTAATGTTCAAAACTAATTTTCTGGACTTTTTTCTTGACCACTAAATTAAAGTGAAAATGAGAACAGGCACTCAGATACCTCAAAATTTTGACAAAGTCATCATTGGGAGTTCAAATCTATTGAAATGAACCCGATTAAAAGACATAAAACACAATGACAAAAAAAACTAGAGAAGTGTGCATAGCCCAGATATTCCCCACAGCCCCCCCCCCCCCCCCCCCCCCCATCAGTTAAACCCGGCCATGAATAGTCAATTAAGAGCTGAAAATTTCCAAGTCCAGTTGGTGCATTTTCCTTGGACGAACCTGGCCTATTTACAATACCGATCGGTGTTTGTTCCCATAGAAGCTACACAACAAGTTTCATTAAAATCCCTCCAGTTGTTCTTGAGATATCGTGTTAACAAACTCATTCCGACGCTGAATAATTTCCAGGATTTGGTAAATTTCGAAGTCCATTTGGTTGATTTTCCTTGGACCAACGTAACCCATTTACAACACCGATCCTTGTTAGTGCCCATAGAAGCTACACATCAAGTTTCATTAAAATCCTTGCAGGTGTTCTTGAGCTGATCAGTCAAGCAAGAGCTGAAATTTTCCATGTCCAGCTGGTCCATTCTCCTTGGACAAACCTGGCTCATTTATAATACCGTGTTTGTTTCCATAGAAGCTACATACCAAGTCTCATTAAAATCCTTGCAGGAGTTTTTAAGTTATCGTGTTAACAAGCTCTTGACGACAGACCGACCGATACGCGGTCGACCGCATATATTCCCGACAGGTTCTACCCGTGGGGAATAAACAAAAACCAAAAAAAAAAAAAAATAATAATAATAATAAAAATAACAAATTTCAATATTAGAGTGTCCTGCATTTTAGGAATTTTTTTCCTGACTTTTTCATGACCATGGCAACCCTGTATGGGCCAAGAAATATTCAAATCGAACGATACATCGTGCATGGCTAAACTGCAAATTGGTCTATAAGCTAAATTCATATTCGATTATCATGGCCTATGATGAGAATGCCAGTGAATTGCGTTGCCTTAAGTTTGCAAATAAACCTGGAATATCTGGTATACCTGGTGAAAACGCCGTTTTCATATTAAAAGAACACATTTTTAGTTTGCCAATTTCAATGTCTCGCTGGAGATGTGCTGTTCAGTTGATGTCTCCCTCCTTGTAATGAAATCAAGGCTTTTGCTTGCCTTTTGTTTTGTTATGGCATTTTGTTGCTGAAGGGCAGCCATCCCCTCCCAACCTTTAGCCATTTTAGCACAATGGAAATGTCTAAACTTTGCGGCAAACTTGCGGATCCGATTATGCGTTTTCACCCACCATGCAGTGGAGAAGACCAAATTTCCCGAAAATATCAAAGTGTGAATCCGCTTACTTTAATTTTTTGTTAAATACACCTTACCATACTCAATCCCAATTATCTTTTTCATTTTTGTTACTCTGAACGTTTTCAGTTAAAATGAAGAATTCTCTAGCTTTGATTCGAAACACCAAAAGTGTGCTTCGCTTCTTTTTTCAACTTTCAAGCAGTTCTAAAATCGAAAACTGGGGTAACATCTCATGCGTACAAGTCAATAAAGACACAGATTAAATAAGTGCTATGTTGACTACAGACATATCGAGGTAGCAATACGTACAATTCTTTTCTTTTCCTATGGCCGGCTTTTAAATATTTTAAAAGTTTAAAAGCCTCCAGCCAACCTCCATTTTAGGTAAGGCTATGTCACGGCATACACATTAAATAGCTTTACCTTGATTCCGGGATAGACGGTGTGGGTTATGCAGAAGGCACGACCAACAGTAGACCGGCAAGCGTCGTTAATAAACGACGTAAAAATTACCCGATACCAAAGCTACTCTAGAGTGGCTTGTGGGAACCAATTTAGAAAGACAGACGATGTTTCAGGTTTTCTCTATTTTGTCTGAATGCGTGTAATGCAGTTGTTAATATACATAGGGTAAAGAAAAATCTTCTCTTATCAGCATGCAATTCCATTAAAAAATGTTACCAGTTTGCTGAAGGGCACAAAAAAAAACTAAAACACATACACACAGAAATAAATATTTTTCTCATATGGATAGGAGACGCATAACGCGTATTTGAAATTGTGGTATTCCTTTCAAACGTCTATAAATTTAGGAAAAAAATGTCTTCTTTGCCAGTTAATTTTTGAGCAATGTTACTATCAGGCTTTTATTTTTTGAGAATTAGATACTACCTCGAATTCACCGGCTAGTTCAAGATGCAACCCGTGTGTTTCTAATGTATCAGTTTTTTCAGCTAGCTGCATTAAATGTTAAAATAAACCGTATGTTCTTGGAATTTGCTGGTTGACTCCTTAAAGACATGAAATAAACCAAATTTAATGACGTTTAAACTTTCATTTTACTTTTTCGCTTTAATGTAATATGTAAAAAGAATTTTATGAGGCATTAAGTTTGACATCAAATGTGTAAATGAAGAATATTTTTACTGTTTTTTGGTTTCGTATCTTACCCATTGCTTAAAAAGATTAAAATAAATAGTCTATTTATGTAAATATAGTAGATGTCGAAATACACAATAAATAATAATAGATGGGAACAATAATAATATTTCATATAATGATAGTGTTATGTTATTTTAACGTGCTATCTTAAATGATTTCTTTTCCTATCAGGTAGAACCATTAAAATTTGTAAGAACTGTGGGTTGCCTAAGTTCACTAGGTTTGTGGCGAAAATGCAGTTTGAACTCATTAATATCAGCACGTTTAACTGCATATTCGTTTGATATAAGCAGGTTATGTTTGTCTGTAACATTCCTTGTAAGCATTTATCAACTTTTAGACAACAGAGTTTGATAGATAATTACCGTTACCTTTGCACAGCTTGACCTCAACAAATAAATGAAATATGAAGCAGAATACGCACAAGGGAATTCCTTGTTAGCAATCAAAATTGCTGCGTTTGGAAAGTTAGCTTGTGTAAAAGTAATGTTGGGCATAATTTAAAGAACTGACGGTATCTCTACTTCTAGAACGATGGTAAATATTTTATTGTACTGATATTTTCAATTTATCATAGTCATTTTCTGAAAATTATTTCATTTCGTGTTTGGGTCTTTTCTTTAGAAGGGACAATTTATCACTTTTTATTTACTTTAACAATGGGTGGCTTTTGCATTTTGTATTAGCAATTTTATGGTGTCATGTCACAATTAAGGTAATGTAATAATCTACCTTCCTCGCACAGTTTACAGGATACTATAAAGGCGAAATTCTAAGTTTAGTTAGGCAACGCTACAACTTGTGAGTTGCGCAAAATGTTCTTGGGGGTTATACAATTTTTTAAACACATAGGTAAATAGTCAATATTTTTCTTGATGCGGTCAAGGTCGTTAATATTGTAAACAAACCAAACAAGGTGTCTGTTCAGTTTTACGAGTGTATAATTCACAAAAATGGGACTTCATGTTAAGTTACATTTTTTTATAAACGTTAGGACGGACGTGACTTATTTTTTGGTGCGCTCATATCGTCGGTGGGAGGGAGGGGGCGGGATTGCCGGACAATCTCACTGGACTCGTACATGCTGTGACAGCGATTGTATATGTAAACCCCAGGTGCCTCCGCGGTGTAGTGTTTTTTGAAGCTACGATTGTATGTGACATAAGCCAATTCGCACTTTGACTTTCGCCAAGAAGTTTTTGCATTTCGGCTGAATTCAGGGATAAGGATATAAAGAAGTGATAGAAAAAAGAAAAACGGCACAAATCAACAAAATTCAATTTTGCCAGAAACACATTCACATGCTGGTTATTAAAGGGACTGAATAATACGTAAAATAGTTTTTAAAAGATCACATGATGGCTTTATAAATTTGAAAGTGTGCATGTTGAAAGAAAATTAGAATTTTGATGTTTTTCTAATATCATTTCTTTTATAATTTATCTCAACAAATTTTCAGTCAAAACACCACCTCTACCGGAAAGACCTGAAAGTACGAATTAGCTTATTGGTGTACTCGTAACATTACAGAGTGCATTTTAATACAACTGATCTTCAAGTCAGTAACAAAGAAGCGAGGCCTTTGTAAATATGGTTTGGAAGAGTTTATTGAAGAGTTTGTTTCACTCTGAAAATGCAGTTTTGTGTATAAATACTTTCTTCCTTTTAAATAGACCAAAATTTATGTCGCCTTTCGCCAATTTATAGTACGAACCCAACCGTTGAAGTGAAACTGCAATCGGCATATTCGAACTGCTCGTTGGCACAAGCATTATAAAGATTTCGCAATCTACTAAAGGGTCAACTAAAACAAATTTTCTTTCAATTAACAAAAACTTTACATGTTAAAAATCTAGTTGGTTGTAAACGTTGTCTCAGTGCTTCATGCAACTTGGTCACGGTTTTAAATCGATCAGACGTTGGAACCAACGTTATCTCTTAGGTCTTTGTGACAGAGGTGTCGTTTCGATTGCAAATTCATTGGGCTAAGAGTACTAAAAAATTCCCATTTTCGTTCAGTATACGCACTTTAGAAAAGACTAATAAATCAGCTGAGTGTTCAAAACTATTTTACATATTTTACAAGTTTTAAGGCAGAATTTGGATGGGATTGTGGCAAAATCGACATTTCACTGTAATTTAAAGTAAACAATTAATCTTCAAATTGTTCCAGAAAATGACTACGCGAGAGATTGTGCCACAGAAATGTGGAGTGCGTTTTGATCCACCAGCTGTTATTCTGACGTACACAATTAAACCATCAGGAAAGCTTCGTCGTCGCACTATGCCGCTGCGTAATTTCAACAAAAATTCCGGGGTCTCGCGCGTAGCAGAGGAACTGAAAAACAATTCGCGTCATAAGCAGTGAGTTTGTTTCAAAAGCAAGCTAAATAATCTGTAAACTGTGGGACAATTAAGTGCAATGTGGCAATGCATTTCTCGGCATTCTGCTGTTTGTCATGGATTAGAATATGACGTTGATTAAATTGCTATCCAGGGTACACACTTGACAACTTAAATTTATTGCACAATAGTTCACAGTCTCCTGTCGTATTGAAATTCGTTGTGATAATTCTTCTTTCTGAACAGGTTTCTGGAAAAAGTTCCGTTGTCACAGTTAGACAAATTGGTGTCTGTTATCCGTGACAAACTGAGCGGCGTTTCGCTAGAAGCAAGTTTAAAACGCAACGAGGATATACATCATATTGACCCTGATGAAGACCTAAATAAGGTTTGAAAATATGTTGATTTATTTACGTAGTGGTTCCGATAAGTTTCGAAAGAGTGATGTCAAAAAATGAAAGCATAGAATAAACACATTTATTGTATTATAAAATATTTATTATGCACTTTACGCCCTGTAGGAAAGCATGCAGTTATGATAAAGCTTTAGCGATGGCCAGTTGGTGTGATAATTACTTTGCTTAATTTGAAAGGTTGATGCTGAAGTGTTGAAACGAAAGAAAGCCATAATGGAGGAGTCCTTTAACAAGAACTGTAAGAAAATCGGTGACCCCGGTTTTCAGTATGACATTGAAGTCGACTTCGATACAGGAGGCGCCATCGAAACTTGTGAATGGGACAGTGGAGACGATGATAACGAGTTCTAAGACCGTTCCCGAGGGGGGTGGGGAGAGGTACGTGCGGTGGATTAAAGAATGTTACTGTGACCTTTGGGACTAGATGCTGTCATCGTTGGGCCAAGAAGACGCATGCATGTTGAGGGACAGTTTGCGATCAGTAATAATCCGGACTCTGGGATAGGAAGTCAGGTGTCTGAAGAAATGTTTGGAGGGGAGAGGAGGTGCTATTCAAACCGGCGACTCTTTAATATAATACGTTGTTTTACCTCAATAATTAAAACAGTAGTATGGGACAGTTAGAACCAGGGCTCGAACTTAACTATTTTTGACTCGGAGCCATCGGGCTAACGGGTCTGAAAATCTGGGAGCCCGACCCAAAATCTGGGAGCCCCGAGTATACATGTTTGATTAAATGAAAAAAAAAGGAAAAAAAAAAAAAAAAAGCCCGGAAGGGGCTTATGGATTGCGCTCTGTCCGTCTGTCTATCTGTCCGTCCGTCTGTTACCATTCATTCGTCTTAGATGTGTAGGCCGTTTGGTCTGAAAGTTTACAGGACTCACCCCCATGGTCGTAGCTTAATGCACACCAATTTTTTTGGCGTTCCGATAATTTTTTTTAATTTTAGTGTTTTCAATACTGTTTTTAAACTTTGTTTGTGCGATATCTCAAAAACAGCCCATCAGTTCTTCACCATACCTTGGAGAAAGAAAGACCATATAGTGCAGATTTGCACTGAGGAATTGTTTTGATTTTTTTTTCTTCAAAAATTGAATTTTTGACGAATTTAGAAATTTTCACTTAGGTGTTTTTTTAACTGTTTTGGACTTTGTTTACGCGATGTCTCTAAAACATTTCATCAGATCTTCATCAAACCTTTTAGAAAGAAAGACCATACTGTGACGATCATCACTAAAGGGTTATTTTTTATTTTTGTCAAAAATTGAATTTTTGACGAACTTTTGGTATTTTGGCACTTTGGTTTGTTTTTAGCTGTTTTGGACTTTGTTCAAGCGAAATCTCTAAAACAGTTCATCGGATCTTCTCCAAACCCTGGAATTAGAAAGACCAGATAGTGCACATCATCACGAAGGTTGATTCTGATTAAAAATTGTATTTTGAACATTTTTTTTTTTAATTTCACTTTGATGTGTTTTTAACTTTTTGACTATGTGCACACGGTATCTTAGAGATAGCGAATTCGATTTTGATCAAATCTAGGAAGGAAGAAAACCCTATAGTGTAGATGGTCACTGAAGTAGTGGGTCTGTCTGGTAAATGGGTTAGGTTGGCCCAAGGAAAATGATCCAAATGCACTTTGAAATATACCAATCCTGGAAATTATTCAGCATCGGAATGAGTTTGTTAATACGACATCTCCAGAACAACTGCAGGGATTTTAATGAAACTTGGTATGCAGCTTCTATGGGAACAAACACAGATCGGGTTTTAAATGGGCCAGGTTCGTCCATGGAAAATGCACCAACTGGACTTAGAAAATTTCAGCTCTTGATTGACTATTGATGACCGTGTTTAACTGATTGGGGCCTGTGGGGAATATGTGGGCTATGCACACTGCTCTAGTTCCACAATGTAGTCCTGAAATGTTTCAAAGCTGATTTCTTATCAATTATGAACAAATTCATTGTGGAGAAACCTAATGTGCTCTAGCGTGCAGTTCTCAAAGCATGGATTTCTCATAAAATAATTAAAAATAATGAAGTTCATTGTTAAGTTTCTGACGTCACAATAAATAAAATCCGATTTCAGTATTGTAAAAAAAAAAAAATACCGGATTTTCCGGGAGCCAGCCGGGCTCCGAGATCCAAAAATCTCGGAGCCCGGCGCGAAATCTGGGAGCCTCGGGCTTCCGGGCTCCCACTAATTTCGAGCCCTGGTTAGAACTTACACATAACCAAATACAAATGGAAGTTTTTGTCTCAGTTCTCAACGGATAGTTTACTTTCCCCTAGTGTCTTAGGTTTTTAGTTTGTACTTATACATTATTGTAAATTATTTTTATGTTCAAGATTCCGTCCAGTGAATGATTGAGCATTCCGTACATTTCTTTAATTCAATGATTCATAAGTTCAATGAAGTACGGTAATTAGGTATTTTGCATTCATGGTGTGGCAGTAAGTAAACGAGCATTGCAGGTAAAGACAGTTGTACTGAGACACTTGTCACTTTGGGACCTATGAAATAAATGCAAAGTACTGCACAACAGTATGAGCCAAATGCAAAGTACTGCACAGTACCGGTCAAATGCAAAGTACTGCACAGTACCAGCCAAATGCAAAGTACAGTAAAACCTCCATATAAGGAAAACCTTCGGGACCGCGAAAAGTGTTCCTTCTATCGAGGTTGTTCTCTATTTAGAGGTTTTAATTTGTATAAATAATACCAACTGGGGCCAAAATTTCTGTTCCTTAAACGGAGGATGTTCCTTAATGTGAGGTGTTCCCTAACGGAGGTTTTACTGACTGCACAGTACCGGGCAAATGCAAAGTACTGCACAGTACTGGTCAAATGCAAAGTACTGCACAGTATCGGCCAAATCTATCGGTTACTAGTCTGCCTTTTTTTATAAGATTTTACGATGGAACAATTCTTGTGACCTAATTTTAGATGCTCTGTTCAGTTTACAGTTGTACATTCGTAGTTTAAGATGCGAGACTTCTGTTTACCTCGGTGTAATAGCTTATTTCACTTGATGTTCTCAGTTATTAATTTTGTTCCTCCTTATTGGACATAATTATTTATTGATATAAATGTTAACGAAATAGTTGTGCGAGTTTTTTTTTTACTTATCTGTAGGGACGTTCAATAATAAAACCACACAAGTGGGAGGTGTGGTTCAAAACACCCTCCTATATCCTAAACACTCTCCCGTGGTCCGAAACACCCTCCCGTGATCCGAAACACCCTTTCGTAGTCGAAACAACTTCCTGTGGCCCGAAATATATTCCCGTGGTCTGAAACACCCTCCCGTGGTCAGAAACAACCTCCCGTAGCCAAAACACTCTCCCGTGGTCCGAAACACCGTGCCGTAGCCTATGGTACTGACACTAGGTAGCATGACGTTTTTTGACATTGGGAGAGTGATATGCGTCGCGAAAATACTACTGAATTTTGGTTTTGTCAGTTCATAGCGAAGGGCTAAACATTGAAAAAAAACATGCCTGATGATTTATCTCAACGAGTCGCATCCCAGCGTTCCCATGCACAACCCATACACATCTGATTTTCAACAGTGTCATTCATCCATTTTTCCTTAAAAAACAACAACACAAACTGTTTTTACCAGTTTCTGTCTTCTTTTTATATTTCTTTTATTTATTTTAATGTTTCGTTTTAACCACCAATATAACATTGAAATGTGGTTTTAAAAAATCGGAGTAAATGCGACCAGCAAGGGTCACCGCTGCAAAACTTCAGAGACTCGGCAACACCAAGCCCCACAAGATATATATATATATATACGGACGAAAGGGCGGGGGTAAGGGGTATGGAGCTGCGCCTTGATATTACAGTACATAGGCAACGTCATACATTTTACACGACAGTTTGGAGCAGGGAGGGGGGACGAGTCCGATATTTTTTGTGTACCTATTTTATTAGTGATCCTTTAAGTTCCTTGTTCTGGTGCTCAAGAGTTACCATGGAAACTCAGAATGCTGTGACTACAGAAGAAAAAAAAGCACTCCCAAAAGTGAAATGAGAGATTCAACAACTTTCAGATATCCTCAATAGAAATATCGTCCCATATATTGAAATATAAGCAGGTATAATTCCTTTGGCTCCTGCAAAAGCGAAGCAACAAACTCAATAAACGCACATTGATATGCGTCTCGTAAAACAACAAAGTCCGGGAGAATCCATAAGAAAGCCACTGCAAACACACAAAAACGCTGACGAAACATGACACTAAACTTGATTATTTTTGGGCAATATCTAGTGCGAAACACAACACGGAACTTAAATATATATATACTTAGATACAGGTACTTAGATATAGTCCATCTGGTGGAGGTAGGTTCCCTTACTTAACTAAAGCTTGTAACCGCACCGGACACCGGACACCGGCGCTCACACTTGCACCCCTACTTCCCTTCACCAATGCTATGACGTGAACAATTTTAAAAGATTTAACATATGTCTCAGAAAATGCCCCAAAGTGGGCACGGTTCAGGTTATCTCTGCGAACAAAACTTAATCTTGCACTAAGTGCCCAGAAAATATTGCACGGCGCCTAAGGCCTACAGCCACGAACATGATAAAACAAGTACCGACTCAAATGGTTATAATACCGCGTAAATTAGTGAGCTCAAGTCACCTCTTTCAACGTCCCACCACCCCACCCCACCACCCCAAGCCACCCCACCTTCTCCCATTGGGCACAGGCTAAAAGTTACATACCGTGTAATTCTGTCAACGGCCTCAAGTCACCTCTTCCAACATCCCTCCACCCCCACCCCCAACCGTCTCCCCAACCATCTGCCTTCCCGGGTCTCTTCACACCTGACCAACTTATTAGCCTTGATCAATAGTAGTTATCAAGGGGCAGCTAAAACAACGGCGATTTAGCTGGACAGTTTATGGCCTAATCGATGTCGAGATTGACGACAGCATAGTAGGTGTGTAAGGTGGTTTCGGTGACACCCGTCACCATCTCGTCCTTGTGCTCCCACTTATGGTCCTCCGACAAGTAATAGACATTGTACGACACGTCTTCGTCATTTTCTCCTCCTGCCACGAAAACCAAACAAAAAAGCCTGCACTTATGCTCTTCTTTTTTTCTCTTGGTTTTGCCACTGAGCGAGAAAGCAATTTTGAAGCTGGATTAAATATCAGCCATGCGATTTTAAGGCTGATCACGATGGAGTGTTTTTGCAATTGGGCTCGCAATCGGTGACCGACCGAAGTCATCAGTGCTCAAAACCGAATAATCGGCTTTTCCGTTACCTATGTGACACAGATATGGAAAGTTCTTCAAGACTTCATTTACCGGTGGCCATGGTTCCTTTCACTTTCAGGGAGGTGGGCAGGGGACGGAGCTCCATACCAGTAGGCTAAGATTTACACATAATTTTCGGGGAAGAGTTTCGAATAGCTGCCCCCCCCCCCCTCCTTCCACGCGTAATCCGTATCTTTAATATGTGACCGCATTAGCGACCGAGAAAAATTCCTCAGTAGCACAAAACCGACAAAAAATTCTCGGTAACCGAATCCGAAGAGTGAACCCTAACAAAAAACAACAGGCACTTACCGAGAATATAAATGGTTCCGTAATACTTGACCACGCCCATAGCACAGAGAGGCGACGGCAAATCCGGGCCCTGCGTCCAGCTGTTCGTGTCTGGATCGTAAATCTCCACACTACTTAGGCAGTTCTCGGGACTTTTGTCGCGCACCCACGAATCTGTTATGGTGCCGAAACCACCTGCAATAAATCAAGACATGTCACTTCAAAAAAAAAAAAAAGTAATATTTTACAACGTTTGGTGGTGTTAAATAAAAAATTAGTTGCACTGGACAAAGATACAACTAATTATCACCCAGGATATGTTGAAAATTTTTTATTTTTGAATTCTCACAAAAAATAAATAAACTAGAGCGGCCAGTGCACACAAAACATAAGAGTGCAGGCTTATATTACAAACTTTCAATCGATACCTACTTAAGTTTCTTGTTTTTGTGAACAAAAACAAATGTCTCCCCGACAAAACCCATGACCCCCCCCCCCCCCCCTCCCCCCCAAACTGAAACAAAATATTCATTTCTGCAAACATAACCTTCATTCATTGTAAAAATCTTAAAATAAACCAAACAGACGGTTGTCACTAAAACAGATATAAATGAGCATCTTTTTTCATCGGAGTCTGAAAGGTGGTCGCTAAAACGGGTTTTACTGTAGGCCCCTCTTATCCAGATCTGAAGTTGGTCACTATAGCAGTTTTACTGTACGTTACATTTTTATCCGGGTCTGGAAGGTGGTCAAGACAGGCAGGTTTTACCGTACGTCTTTTTACCTGAATGTGGAAGGGGTCACGACAAACGGTTCTTACCTTACATCTTTTTATCCGGGTCTTGAAGATGGTCGGGATTTTTTTTTTGTAACCATCATCCTCCACCCCCCCCCCCCACCCCCGCCCCCCAGCTATTTACTGTAGGTCCGACTATAAACACAACCCTAACCCTTTTACCCAAGGCAACGGTAACAGTCTGTACCCTAACTGTAGTTATAGCATGATAGACTACCTTGTCTTCGCACATTCCCATCGGCCAAATAGCACTAGGAAGGCATTCTTCATAACTGCGCATCAGAGATGACGCACCTCGGTGGGAGAAGGGGGAGGCATTTCGTAGGCAAAATGGTGAGCTGCTCCTCATAACACAAGATATCAGACGACCCAATTTATAGCGAAAAATGCTTCTGCACACAATGCTAATCGATACAGCATGGCTCCTATATATAGCACATCTTCGCAAGCTAATCAAGTATGCGGCGAAAAAAAAATCAATAGCTAGAGCTGCTTAGAGCTATAATACGACAATAGCATTCCATGACCTCGTAGATAACGACTCCATCATGCACCGCAACTGACACTGACCCCTGACTGAGTGGTATGTTACGTAACAACCACAGATGAGAAATGCACAAAAAGCTCAATTTCAGGCAATAACAAATAGCAATGGACCGACAATAATGCTGTTACTGTTTTTAAAGCTTTCTGAAGAATGCAGGAACACTAGAAAATCTTCGGAAAAATCTTCCGAAATCCCCAGCGCAGTTAACACCCATGCATAGATAACACAGCAGCCAAAAATGGGGAGGTTGGGGTGGGGGGGGGGGGGAGGCTGTTGAC
Organism: Protula sp. h YS-2021; assembly: GCA_949752745.1. NCBI lineage: Eukaryota > Metazoa > Annelida > Polychaeta > Sabellida > Serpulidae > Protula > Protula sp. h YS-2021. The sequence continues at coordinate 5,827,323 of OX457034.1, forward strand.
GTTATGCACCTTTCTTGATTTTCTATACGAATTCAATAATGTTTAATAAAACCGTGTGACCTATCCGAGGAATAAATACACCGAATTTAAAGTCGATCCGACTTTCCGATGTCGAGATATTTTGCTTAAGAACAGATAACTTTTTACCTGTCAAAAGTTGAAACAGTCGTCTGACTGAACCAAGGAATATCCATATAAAATTTTAAGTCGATATGACTCTCCGCTATCGAGATATTATGCATAAAAGATCTGGTTCAAAATATACACATTTTACGCGGTGACGTCATACGCCGCTTTCGTTCGTTCTACTCGTGAAAAATATTTAGAGTTTCTTTCGGACCTACCAAGCAATAATCCATAGTTTCAGTTTTCTCCGGCGTCCAGCAGCTGAGAAATTTCGCACACAAGATTTTTACAAAATGACGTCATACACCCGCCCTAATCACGTGACACGCCAAAAATTGATGGAACAGTCCGGCTGACCTAAGGAATATTCATATAAAATTTGAAGTCGATAGAACTTTCCGTTATCGAGATATTTTGCACACAAGACCTTGTTTATAAAATAAAACCTATTTTACGTGATGACGTCATACGCCGCATTCGTTCGTTCTACTTGCAAAAAAATTCTATAGAGTCTTTCGGACCTAACAAGCAACAATCCTACCAAGTTTCAACTTTCTCCGATGTTCAGCAGCTGAGAAATTTGGCACATAAGATTTTTACGTAATGACGTCATGCACCTGCCCTAATCAGGTGACATGCGTAAAAAGTTGACAAAACCGTCCGACTGACCCAAAGAATATCTATGTAAAATTTGAAGTCGATAGAACTTTCCGTTATCGAGATATTTTGCACACAAGACCTTGTTTATAATATATACATATTTTACGTGATGACGTCATACGCCGCATTCGTTCGTTCTACTCGCGAAAAAAATATATAGAGTTTTTCGGACCAACCAAGCAACAATCCCACCACGTTTCAACTTTCTCCGATGTTCAGCGGCTGAGAAATTTCGCACACAAGATTTTTACGTAATGACGTCATACGCCTGCCTTAATCCCCTGACATGCGCTAAAAATTGATAGAACCCGCCGACTGACCCAAGGAATATTGATATAAAATTTGAAGTCGATAGGACTTTCCGTTATCGAGATATTTTGCACACAAGATCTTGTTCAAAATATATACATATTCTGCGTGATGACGTCATACGCCGCATTCGTTCGTTCTACTCGCGAAAAAAAATCTACAGAGTCTTTCGGACCAACCAAGCAACAATCCCACCAAGTTTCAACTTTCTCCGATGTTCAGCGGCTGAGAAATTTCGCACACAAGATTTTTACGTAATGACGTCATACGCTTGCCCTAATCACGTGACATGCGTCAAAAGTTGATAGAACCGTCCGACCTTACCAAGGAATAATTCGATCAAGTTTGAAGTCGATCCGACGTTTCGTTCTCGAGATATCTTGCACACAACACTTTGTTCACAACAGACTGACACACACACACACACACACACATATACAGGTATGTCGGGAAACAAACGACGAATCGCGATTTCTTCTCCAACTCGCGAAATGTACGCCAAAAATCTAACTTCGTTATTAGGGACTTTTCAGACATAAGTTGTATATGAAAATCTCGGTAGATTTTTTTTACATTCAATTCCGAAAGCGAAAATATATAAAAGACAACAGATTAAGAGAAATTTAACAAAGCATGAACCCTGCGAAACAGAATATTTTGTTTACATAATTTGCATATTTTACACCATTTTTTGATATCTGCAACTATAAGTTTGATGTGAATCGAGACTGTGTAAAAAATGTAAACAAACCGATTTTGTTTATAAACAAAGGCCACGTGCTTTCTGTAAAAGAGTATTAGGGAAACACTAAATAAAAGCCAAACAAGCGTAGAGTTTGTTTTCTTTTATTTACACCTTTTATTTTATTTATTACATAATCCCAATGTAATATTTATTTTCTTTCATTTCTATACATAAACTATTTAACATTAATTGAAGATTTACAAAATATTGAAGAGCAGCACAAAAGATATTAAAACAGATGAATGTTTAAAAACATAGATTTATATTATACAGATGAATTGTTTAAAAACAAAATACAGATTTATACAGATGAATGTTTAAAACCAAAACTCTTTTAAAATATAACCAAAATACAGGAAAAATAATACAACAAAATCCTTCACTGATATAACCGTCTTGTGTAAATAACCAACTCTATCTGATTTTCAAGCTCAGTGTTATGTACACTACTTAAAATTTAATGATAGGCCGAAAAAAACGTGAGGCAATGAGATATAAACCACATAAAAGCTTCCTAAAGAAAACAAAATACACAGCAGAAACTTTCAAACTAACTTGCGAAATGTACGTACACAACCATGCACAAAATTTGCAAGTTTAGAGACCATGCAACACAACTTGGGTGTACTACCCCTCTCGTGACGTTCATAAAGTTAATGTCGGTGACTTCGTATGAGAAAAATTAACTGAAAATAACACAATTAAAACTTTCAAACTGACATGCGAAATGTACGTACAAAATCATGCGAAATGTGCGAACACCAAAATTTTTTAATCACGGAAACATCGGCAAATTTTCCAAGTTTTGAGACAATGTCACGTTTGCGCGTACGCCCTTCTCGCGACGTTCATAAATTTAAAGTCGGTCACTTCGTATAAGAACAGTGAACTGCAAATAACAGGTAAAACTGACAAGCGAAATGCACGTTTATACACAATCATGCGAAATGAACGTATAACAACCATGCATGTGACACGGTCTCAAACTTTTGACAATTTTGCCGATGTTTCTGTAAATAAGCACATTTTGGTGTTCGCACATTTTGCATGGTTGTGTACGTACTAAAGTAGGTGACTTAGTATGAGAAAAGTGAACTGCAAATAACACAATTAAAACTTTCAAACTGACATGCGAAATGTACGCACACAACCATGCGAAATGTGCGAACACCGAAATTTTCTTAATCACGGCAATATCGGCAAAATTTCCAAGTTTTGAGGCTCTGTCACATACCTTTTGCTCGTACTACCCAATCTCGTAACGTTCATAAACTTTGAAATTGGTCACTCCGAACAGAGAACTTTCGAACTGACAAACGAAATGTACGCTCATACACAACCATGCGAAATGTAATGCAACCACGCGAAATCTACGACGCAAGTATTTATTTTTTTTAAATACATAGGCAAACTTGGCAGCTTTTGTCACCTGTCACATGAAACTTATCCGTACTACCCATCACCGCCACTTTCATAAATTTACAGACTGTCACTTTATACAAGAAAAATCAAATGCAAATAACACACTGAAACTTGATACGCGAACGCACATAACCATGCGAAATGTACGAAACAAAAACACTTCTTAATACCTCGGCAAATTTGGCAGGTTTTGAGACCCCGTTACATGAAAATTGCCCGTACTACCCAGAACCGTGACGTTCATAAATTAAAAGTCGGTCACTTCGATTAAGAACAGTGAACTGCATGGAAAAAATGATACAAAAAAAAAAAAAAATTCCCCACACTTGTGTAAACCAAAACAGAATCCCACGAACATGACATCACCGCGAAATGTCCCCAAAACAGTTTATTTTTTTAACGGATTTGAAGCTTCATCCGCCTTTTTATTTTTCTTGTGAAAATTTGAAAGGTATGCCCGCAACTGAACTTTGTCCCTGTGTCCTAAAATATCACATGCTAAATGTACGTCCAAAACCACGTATGTAACAGGGTTTCAAACTTCAAAAATTTTGCCGATGCTTCTATGAATTAGAACATTTTGGTGTTCGCACATTTCGCATGGTTTTGTACGTACTTAATTCGGCCACTTGGTGTGAGAAAAATGGACTGCAAATAATGCAGCTAAAGCTTTCGAATTGACAAGCGAAATTTACGTACACAATTATGCGAAATGTGCGAACACCAAAATGTTCTTACTCACAGAAACATCAGCAAAATGTGCAAGTTCTGAGACCCTGCCACATATCATTTTCTCGTACTACATCGTCTCGCAACGCTCATAAATTTAAAGTCGGCCACTTCTTATAGGAGCAGTGAAATGCAAATAACACAGCTAATACTTTCGAACTGACAAGCGAAATGCACGCACACATCTACAACCATGCGAAATGTAGTGCAACCACGCGAAATCTACGACGCAAGTATTTATTTTTTAAATACATCGGCAAAATTGGCAGCTTTTGTGACCCTGTCACATGAAACTTATCCGTACTATCCATCACCGCCACTTTCACAAATTTACAGTCTGTCACTTTATACAAGAAAAATCAAATGCAAATAACACACTGAAACCTGATACGCGAACGCACATAACCATGCGAAATGTACGAACCAAAACACTTCTTAATACCTCGGCAAATTTGGCAGGTTTTGAGACCCCGTTACATGAAAATTGCCCGTACTACCCAGACCCGTGACGTTCATAAATTAGAAGTCGGTCACTTCGATTAAGAACAGTGAACTGCATGGAAAAAAAACTGATACAAAAAAAAAAACTCCTCCCACTTGTGTAAACCAAAACAGAATCCCACAAAAATGACATCACAGCGAAATGTCCCCAAAACAGTTTATTTTTTTTTTAAATGGATCTGAAGCTTCATCCGCCTTTTTATTTTTCTTGTAAAATTTTGAAAGGTATGCCCGCAACTGAACTTTGTTCCTGTGTCCTAAAATATCACATGCGAAATGTACGTCCACAACCATGTATGTAACAGGGTCTCAAACTTCGAAAATTTTGCCGATGTTTCTGTGAATTAGAACATTTTGGTGTTCGCACATTTCGCATGGTTTTGTACGTATCAAAGTCACACTTGGTGTGAGAAAAGTTGCCTGCAATTAACACAGTTAAAGCTTTCGAATTGACATGCCAAATGTACGTACACAACCATGCGAAATGTGCGAACACCAAAATGTTCTTACTCACAGAAACATCAGCAAAATTTGTAAAGTTTTGAGACCCTGCCACATATCATTTTCTCGTACTACATCATCTCGCAACGCTCATAAATTTAAAGTCGGCCACTTCTTATAGGAGCAGTGAACTGCAAATAACACAGCTAATGCTTTCGAACTGACAAGCGAAATGTACGCACACATCTACAACCATGCGAAATGCAGTGCAACCACGCGAAATCTACGACGCAAGTATTTCTTTTTTAAATACATCGGCAAACTTTGCACCTTTTGTGACCCTGTCACATGAAACTTATCCGTACTATCCATCAACGCCACTTTCATAAATTTACAGTTTGTCACTGTAAACGAGAAAAATCAAATACAAATAACACTCTGAAACCTGATACGCGACCGCACATAACCATGCGAAATGTACGAACCAAAACACTTCTTAATACCTCGGCAAATTTGGCAGGTTTTGAGACCCCGTTATATGAAAATTGCCCGTACTACCCAGACCCGTGACGTTCATAAATATGAAGTCGGTCACTTCGTATAAGAACAGTGAACTGCATGGAAAAACTGATACAAAAAAAACTCCCCCCACTTGTGTAAACCAAAACGGAATACCACAAACATGACATCACAGCGAAATGGTCCCGAAATAGCGTCTTTTTTTTAAACGGATCTGAAGCTTCATGTTACCATGAAAACACTGACATTACTAACACCATGGAAGACATCACGTTTCACCGCCAGAAAATGCAACGACAGAAACATAAGCATAAAAAACATGTTATACAATGAATAGCAACGAAGGAAGTGTATATTTATCCTTTCTACTTCGCTACCGTGCGCTTTGCGTCTTCAACATTTTTCCCTTCCCACTCGAGTTACACAGTTAGTCCCACACACGAACCCCGTGCCAAGGTAAGACTTGAACGTCACCGCACAGCCCCCCTCCCTTACTTTCATTTCTAACAAGTACGCTTTCTGACAGCGAAACTAAAAACAAATTAAAACAAATACTCGCTGGGTCAAACAGCATGATTTCATAAAGACAGGTGTCCTGACTTAATACTGGAAAACGAAAAAACCTGCCCCGTAATTTTTGAAAGCTCTTGATAAATCGACAATCCCCTACCACCAATCCCACCCACCCACCCCCAATATTAAATGAGTATGTTTGTCAATACACCTTTTCCTGTCTACCTAGCAAGTGCTTTGTTTAAACCAACCGCACGAGTTTAAGTAATAACGCCACAACCGATGGCCCCCGATGCCGACTTACAACACTACGTCCAGTGTTACCATGAAAACACTGACATTACTAACACCATGGAAGACATCACGTTTCACCGCCAGAAAATGCAACGACAGAAACATAAGCATAAAAAACATGTTATACAATGAATAGCAACGAAGGAAGTGTATATTTATCCTTTCTACTCCGCTACCGTGCGCTTTGCGTCTTCAACATTTTTCCCTTCCCACTCGAGTTACACAGTTAGTCCCACACACGAACCCCGTGCCAAGGTAAGACTTGAACGTCACAGCACAGCCCCCCTCCCTTACAAATTAAAATAAATTTTGCCGATGTTTGTGAATTAGAACATTTTGGTGTTCGCACATTTCGCATGGTTTTGTACGTATCAAAGTCACACTTGGTGTGAGAAAAGTTGCCTGCAATTAACACAGTTAAAGCTTTCGAATTGACATGCCAAATGTACGTACACAACCATGCGAAATGTGCGAACACCAAAATGTTCTTACTCACAGAAACATCAGCAAAATTTGCAAGTTTTGAGACTCTGTCACATATTATTTACTCGTACTACCCAATCTCACAACGTTCATAAACTTTGAAATTGGTCACTCCGAACAGAGAACTTTCGAACTGACAGTTAAAAAGAAAACTCCCCGCACTTGTGTAAACCAAAACAGAATACCACAAACATGATATCACAGCGAAATGTCCCCAAAATATTTTCTTATTTTTTAAACGGATCTGAAGCTTCTTCCGCCTTTCTATTTCTCTTGTACAAATTTGAAAGGTATGCCCGCAACTGAACTTTGTTCCTGTGTCCTAAAATATCACTTTCCTCTGAAAGGCAGGACTTGATTTCTTTCATCGTTGGCGGCTTGTATCGGTCAATGTGGCCTTGGAAATGTTTATGCACCGCCTCTTTTTCCTCTGTTGTCCACGGCCTACTCGAACCTGTAAAATAATTTGCACAAGTGTAAAACATGTGTATCTAGCAAAATAAATTTGTGAGTTTACATTAAGTGTCGAGCATTGCAAAAGATAAGGCGAGATTATAAAATGTAAGTGCAATGAACTGTCAATTCTTGCGAAAGCACACGTTACATTCAATATAGTTTTCGCAACGCTATTAACAGAACCACGCGAAATGTACCACCTAAAATTTATGTGAACCGAATGCTTTCTGTTAAATCCTACCTTTAGTTTTCTTGGGACTCTCTGACCTGCGGCTGTGACCGGATTTCTTCCGTTTCTTTTTCATAAGTGATGATACTGAGGTGACAGGCAAAGGAATTTCATATTCCACCTCGTCTGAAAGAAAAACATAAATGAACACGTCTAAATGCAATGTTTTTGCTTATATGCAAGAGAAATTAATTATACATAGTGAAGGGTCAACAACATACAATTAAAAACAATGTTAAATATTCATCTACACTAAAATTTTCTTAGTCTCTCACTCCATGCGAAATGTGAAGTACATCTTTCTTTAATATTTTTGCTTGTATGCTTGTACCTGAACTATCGTCTGAAGCATCAGCGGTCGGTGGAGCAGGAGCGGAAGGAGCTGCTGTTTGTTGTTTTTTTGCTTTGGTACTTTTTTTCTTCTGCGCTTTCAGGAAATTGAAGATTTCTCTCACAGAACGACCCAGTAACATTTCCTCGTCTCGAACTCGATCCTCCACTTCATCTAACGTTGGAAGACTACCTCTGTGGTGTAATTCTTTCTTGAATATGGTCTTCATGAGAGCCACTTCAACTTCACTGAAGTGGGGACGAGTTGCTTGATCGCCTGTAAAAACATAAAAAAATGCCACTTTGTTATAAATAACATTGGCGGAGTTGCAGCAGTACCAAAAACCTGCGAAATTCAAAGGTCACACATTTTATTACTACTGTCTCATGTTTTGTACAGCCTTGTAAATGATAATTACATTCTGAACAATGTTTAAAAAAAAATAATAAAAAAAAAACGTTTAATGAAATAGTCATTACAAATATCACCCCTTTATCATCTTACACAACTTTACTCCTGACTGTTTACGCACAATTCAAGCGAAATCCGATTAATAGGTTTCTTACCCAGCAGTCGTTGCTCCGTCTCTCTTATGACGTCCACTTCTCCCTCTCCGTCTGATTCTTCAACATCACCTGCGAACAGCATAGACGGGTATCAAATTAACTCCCAATTACATATACACGTCATTTTCGCGCCAAACTGAACTGTGTGTTACTTCAAATCTTCTCAGCTGTAAAACATACATGGGAACGGGGTCGAAAAAAGTAGGAAAATAAACGTACTGAAACACACACATCTTAAAACATTTTTTGGGTTTTTTAACATCTCCCTGTTACAAAGTCAGCTAACTATACTTTTCAAATTTTCTTACAAATTTTGAAGTACATTTTGCACGTAAAGTGCAACATAAACCTACTTTCCGTTGGTCCACCCTGTGCAGTCACCTCGCCAATTTCCACATCCGGCAACGCTTCGTAGCCCGTTTGTTGGTATGGTTCCCTTGGCTTCCCACTGTTTATGGCAATGAGGACCTGTGCCACTTTACTCTTTTCGACAATGTCGACCGGTAATCTGTAGTAATCCCTATGAACCCTTATGTCGTGACCCATGAAATTTGCCAAAAAGTCCTGCTCTACGTGCGGCAAGTTTAACACTTGCGACATCGTTGCAAGGTGTTTTCGCATGTTTGTTGAATTAAAAATGTTCAAGTCGGTAAGGCCTGCTTCCACTGCTACTTTTTTTACCGCGACGTGCCCCTCCATCGGTGTGTTATAATTTCCGGGACGTGCAAAGACATAAACCGAGTTCTTGTGGACGTACTTTTCGCGTAGCTTCAGCAGCAGCTTGATGTTTTCGTGCATATCGTTTGTTAACAGCACCGATATTCGTCTAGAGCATTTCCCCAAGAACTCAATCCTGATCAATTTGCTTGCCAACTGCTTTTCGAATTCCTGCATTCCCGCTAGATATTCGGGATCTGGCTCTGATGAAATTTTCAGACCGTCAGTTAAATCCTTCAATAGCAACCTTTCGACCTCACCACTGCGTTTTCTGTTGAACATTATCACCTGTGCGAGGGTATACACCACGACTTCCCTATAGATGTCTTCTTTCGCCGGTTTCGTATGAAGTACCTTCATTCTGTTCGATATGTGTTGGAAAAACTTGTCAATGTCTTGAAACATTGGCAGAATTTTTCTCTTGTTAAATTTTCGTCGCTTTAGCAGGAAGTTAGCTCGTCTGGACAAACATGTGTAATAACGATCGAGCACAGAATGGAACACAGAGGCAATCTTGTTTTTCGAGTAGTCTCCATTTCGTAGGCAATGCATCTCGTATTCGGTTGCAAGGGTTCTTAGAGTTCCTCCTAATCTCATAACCGCCGATGGATGGCTGAATTCTTCTTGTGATGCTGGTCCTTCGTCCTGGGACATTTTAATAACGCTCTCCATTAGCCTGTAGTGGCCAGGGTGGACTAGGTCTTCACTGCTTACGAAAACATCGGGATATTTCTCGCGACACAGCTTAAGTAACTTTGCCAAAGCTATGACGGGTTGTGTTATCATACTTTGCGCCTTCGACATATGACCATGTTTATCGGATAAAAATTCCATCAGCTCTAGCAGCAACTTGTCGTTCTTTATGATCTCCGTCGTATGACACGGGTGCATGCGTGCCAAAGCCTTTTTAACAGATTCAGACTTGGTGTCCACTTGCATCATTTTAGCTCTTGCCTCAGGAACAAGTCGTTTTCGCGTAGTTTTTTCGGGCGTATCAATTTTCTCTCCTTTTTCCCGTCGATCTGCATTTTGCTTACATTCCCTCCTTTGATGACGTGCGAAGTTTTCTTTCGTTATCATTGCCTTGCAGTATGGACACAACAGGTACTCTTTTTCTTCAGTCGCTCTCTCCCTCTTCCTCATGGTGTTTCGGTATTTGACAATTAAGTCTTTCAACCCTTTCTTTTTGGCCTGTTTGTTGTACCAATAATCTCCCAATTTTCGAATTCTATCCCATTCCAATGCACGAAAACGCTTGTCTTTGATTTCTTTTATAACTTTTATTTCGTCTTCGTTTCGATGGACGCCTGTGCAATGTTCGGCTACACGTGCAATCAATTTGTGACAGAAGAAACAACAATGCTTTTTTTTACTGGCTGGGTCCAGTCTTGGTAGATCGAAATCACTATCCGCAGTTGCTACCGTTGAAGATTCAATTGCAGTAGCTGGTTCTGTATCCGAGGTTTCGCTTCTTAAAGCTGATGGTGTTGAAACCGTTCGTTTCGCTGACTTGCGACGTGATTTCATTGGGGTCGATGTGACGGGCGTAGATACGGATCTGTCGGTACTTGAACTAAACATCGGTCCCTCTGTTGTGTCTTTTTCTCCAACAGGCACCGATGGGTCCTCCATCTGACCGTGTTCGTCGCCTGAGATCTCGCTACTTTTCACTGATCTGCGAACCGTTGCTTTCGCCGCTTTTCCTGGAGTTGTGACAGGGGTTTCATTAGACTCACTGCTACTTGTAGTAAATGTATGTTTTTTTCCTGGTAACCTTTTCTTTTTCGCAGTGGGTACGGAGTCTGAATCACCATCATGAGCGTGGCCAGAGCTTCTGACGGACTTGGGCTGTAACTCCGACTTTGTAAGATATTTCTGTCTCCCTCTTTTGTCTTTCTCTGGCGCCGATGAGGCTTTCAATTGACTGTGTTTGCCACCTGATCTCTGGCTACTTTTCACTGCTGGTCTGCGAACTATTGCTTTTGCACCTGATCTCTGGCTACTTTTCACTGCTGGTCTGCGAACCGTTGCTTTCGCTGCCTTTCGTGGAGTTGATGTGATAGGGGCTTCATCAGACTCCTCATCACTGCTACTTGAACTAAATTTATGTTTTTTTCCTGAGAGCCTTTTCTTTTTTGGAGTGGGTACGTAGTCTGAATCATGGTCACGATCGACGGAAGAGCTTTCATCGGACTGGGGCTGTAGCCTTTTCTGTTTAGGGCGAATTCGCAGTGAGAAACTCTTTGGCTTTTCTATCTGGGCCACTGATACGGGAGAACTGTTTTCTATCTGAGCCATTGGTACGGGAGAACTTAATACCGATGAATCTGAGACGTGTTGTTCAACATTCGGTTCTAACGGAATGACCTCTCTTAGGGACACCTCGAACACCTCAGGATCACAATCTTTTCCCGCCTCTGCAATAAATATATTAACCTAAAATAGCACTGAAATTCAGACAAAGAAATCATGGCAAATGCAAAGCAAGTCATTTTTACACAAGTAGGACAAAATACTACCATACCACAGCGAATGTAACCCCCTCTCATATGTTTGCATCATGAGCTGGTTACTTCAATTTGTTAATAACATTAACTGCAAATGCTAAACCTCATATCGCACTTTTTGGTTAAAAAATAAACATTGTTGTGTATCAACATGTCGCAGTGAAACGAACCGAATTTAAAAAAAAAAAAAACCACAGCAGACTCCAGATTTAGGGCACCAAGTGGCGAGTGCTGAAACTGAGTTCAATCTATCTTTTTTTTTCTTTGAGAAAGGGGCGGGGTGAGGGGGGGGGGGAGAAGGTTGCAACCCACCATAGCCCCCTAATTACACCAAGTACACATTTTTGATTCTGGTGTATCAACATATTGCAGTGAAACGAACTGAATTTTGAAAAAAAAACCACAGCAGACTCCAGATTAAGGGTACCAAGAGGTGAGCGCTGAAACTGAGTTCAATCTATTTTTTTTTCTTTGAGAAAGGGGCGGGGTGAGCGGGGGGGGGGGGGGAAGGGAAAGTTGCAACCCATCGTAGCCCCCTAATTACACCAAGTACACATTTTTGATTCCGGTGTATCAACATATTGCAGTGAAACGAACTGAATTTTGAAAAAAAAAACCACAGCAGACTCCAGATTAAGGGTACCAAGAGGTGAGCGCTGAAACTGAGTTCAATCTATTTTTTTTTCTTTGAGAAAGGGGCGGGGTGAGGGGGGGGGAGAGGGAAGGTTGCAACCCATCGTAGCCCCCTAATTACACCAAGTACACATTTTTGATTCTGGTGTATCAACATATTGCAGTGAAACGAACTGAATTTTGAAAAAAAAAACCACAGCAGACTCCAGATTAAGGGTACCAAGAGGTGAGCGCTGAAACTGAGTTCAATCTATTTTTTTTTCTTTGAGAAAGGGGCGGGGTGAGGGGGGGGGGAGAGGGAAGGTTGCAACCCATCGTAGCCCCCTAATTACACCAAGTACACATTTTTGATTCTGGTGTATCAACATATTGCAGTGAAACGAACTGAATTTTGAAAAAAAACCACAGCAGACTCCAGATTAAGGGTACCAAGAGGTGAGCGCTGAAACTGAGTTCAATCTATTTTTTTTTCTTTGAGAAAGGGGCGGGGTGAGGGGAGGAGAGGGAAGGTTGCAACCCATCATAGCTCCCTAATTACACCAAGTACACTTTCTTCATTCTGGTGTATCGACATGTTGCAGTGAAACGAACTGAATTTTGAATAATAATAAACATAGGCATCGGAGATGCAGAGCCTTCAGCCAATAACAGCTACATCACTGTGGTCCAGTTACTCTTTTGAAATACCGCCCGGATAAAAACAACATACAAGGTGCAACGGATGAAGCGGCGGACGGGTGTTTGCACATTTACACTATATATACTTTCTTCCTGTAAAGTTTCGTGAAGCTCCGATAAATAGTTTTTGAGATATCGCCCAGACAAAAAAATTTACGGACAGACGAACGGACAGACCGATAGCAATAGCTCCCTACTAACACCAATATTACGTCCTGCGATTTTGTGAAACAAGCCGTTTGGGTGTGGGGGCGGTCTCGCCAGCAATAATGTCTTCGTTTAACGGTATTAATATTTTTCTGACCACTACACTTTACCACTGCACAAATGCTCAATACCAGCGAAATGGACATCGCATAAAAACTATTTTACTTACCACCTTTTGTTTCTTCTGTCAGCGCGCAAAACCTTTCCAAGACATGGTGCTGTT
>OX457034.1:5840811-5890424 GCA_949752745.1 Protula sp. h YS-2021
CGGGCGACAAACTTTTGTGCCGGGCGACTAACTTTTTAAAGTTGGTTGCACGAAGGGGGACCAGAAAGTTTTACGAAATCTCAACCCTGCTGGGGAGCACCCCTATGTTGTTACACTCACCTCTGATGTGAATCGACATGCCACTTGGGAGCACTTCCACGTTGTTACAATCACATTTAACCTGAATCGACATGCCACCGGGGGCACCTCCAAGATCTCCCACTCACCTGTGATATGAATCGACACGATGCTGGGAAGCACTTTCACCATGCCGATGCTACACTCACCTTTAATGTGAATCGAAATAAAACTGGGGAGCACCTCCTAGCTGTTACTCACCTTTGATGTGAATCGACATGCCGCAGGGGAGCACCTTCACGTTGTTACACTCACCTTTGATGTGAATGGACATGCCGCAGGGGAGCACCTCCACGTTGTGACACTCACCTTTGATGCGAATCGACATGCCGCTGGGGAGCACCCCCACATTGTTACACTCACATATGATGTGAATCGACATGCCACTGGGGAGAACCTCCATGTTGTTACACTCACCTTTGTTCTGGATCGACATGCCTCTGGGAAGCACCCCCACAATATTGCACTCACCTTCGATGTGATTCGACACGAAGCTGAGGAGCACCACCACGTTGTTACACTCACCTTGGATGTGAATCGACATGCCAGCAGGGAGCACTTCCAAGTTCTTACTCACCTTTGATGTGAATCGACATGCCGCTGGGCAGCAGGGTTGAGATTTCGCGGTCGCCCCGTTGCAGGTAGCGACCAACTTTTGGCTTGGGAGTCCAACTCTTTCGAGTTGGTCGCCCGAGTGGCGATTACCTTTTTCTGAGTAAATTCAGGTAAATTTTGCAAAAAAAAATGCGCCGGGCGACTAACTTTTGTGCCGGACGACTAAATTTTAAAGTTGGTCGCACGGAGGGGGACAGAAAATTTTACGACGTCTCAACCCTGCTGGGGAGCACCCCCATGTTGTTACATTTACCTCTGATATGAATCGACATGCCACTTGTGAGCACCTCCACGGTGTTACACTCACCTTGATGTGAATCGAAATGCCACTGGGGAGCATCTCCACGATGTTACACTCAAATTTGATGCAAATCAACATGCCGGAGGGGAGCTCCTCCACGCTGTTTCACTCATCTATGATGTGAATCGATATGCCGCTTTGGAGCTCCTCCACGCTGTTACACTTACCTTCGATGTGATTGGACACGCCACTTGGGAGCACCATCACGTTGTTACACTCACCTTTGATATGGCTCGACACGCCGCTTGGGAGCACCTTCACCTTGTTACACTGAAATTTGATGTGAATCGACATGCCGCTGGGGAAAACCTCCACGTTGTTACACCCACCTTTGATGTGAATCGACATGCCACTGGGGAGCACCTCCACGTTGTGATACTCACCTTTGATCTGAATCGACATGCCACTGGAAAGCACCTCAACGTTGTGACACTCACCTTTGACGTGAATCGACACGCTACTGGGGAGCACCTACTCGTTGTTACACTCACCTTTGATTAGAATCGACATGCCACTGGGGAGCACCTCCACGTTGTCCAACTTACCTTTGATATGAATCGGCACGACGATGGGAAGAACTTTCACGATGTTACGCTCACCTTTGATGTGAATCGAAATGCCATTGGGGAGCACCTTAACGTTGTTATACTTACCTTTGATGTGAATCGACATGCTGCTTGTTAGCAGCTCCACGCTGTTACACTCACTTTCGATGTGAATCGACATGGCACTGGTGAGCACCTTCAAGTTCTTACTCACCTGTGATATGAATCGGGATGCCGCTGGGGAGCACGCCCACATTGTTACAATCACATATGTGAATCGACATGCCACTGGGGAGAATCTCCACGTTGTTACACTCACCTTTGTTCTGAATTGGCATGCCTCTGGAGAGCACTTCCACCTTGTTACACTCACCTTTAATGTGAATCGGCATGACACTGTGGGGCACCTCCGCGTTGTTACTCTCACCTTTGATGTGAATCGACATGCCACTGGGGAGCACCTCCAAGTTCTTACTCACCTTTGATGTGAATCGGAATGCCGCTGGGCAGCAGGGTTGAGATTTCGCGGTCGCCTGGTGGCACGTAGCGAACAACTTTTGACTTGGGGGCCAACTTTTTCAAGTTAGTCGCCAGAGTGGCAATTACCTTTTTTTCTCAGTATATTCAGGTAAATTTTGCAAAAAATCGCGACGGGCGACAAACTTTTGTGCCGGGCGACAAACTTTTTAAAGTTGGTCGCATGTAGAGGGACCAGATAATTTTACATAGTCTCAACCCTGCTGCGGAGCAAAACTATGTTGTTACCTCAACTCTGATGTGAATCGACATGCCACTTGGGAGCTCCTCCACGTTGTTACACTCACCTTTGATGTGAATCGACATGTCACTGGGGAGCACCTCCAAGTTCTTACTCACCTTTGATGTGAATCGACATGCCGCTGGGCAGCAGGGTTGAGATTTCGCGATCGCCCGGTCGCATGTAGCAACCAAAATTTAACTTGATTGGCCAACTTTTTCGAGTTGATCGCCCAAGTGGCGAATACCATTTTTCTAAGTATATTAAGAGAAATTTTGCAAAAAATTGAGCCGGGCGACTAACTTTTGTGCCGGGCGACTAACTTTTTAAAGTTGGTCGCACGGTGGGGGACCAGAAAGTTTTACGAAGTCTCAACCCTGCTGGGGAGCACCCCTATGTTGTTACACTCACCTCATATGTGAATCGACATGCCACTTGGGAGCACTTCCACGTTGTTACACTTACATTTGACCTGAATCGACATGCCACTGGGGAGCACCTCCACGTTGTTACACCCACCTTTGATGTGAATCGAAATGCCATTGGGGAGCACCTTAACGTTGTTATACTTACCTTTGATGTGAATCGACATGCTGCTTGTTAGCAGCTCCACGCTGTTACACTCACTTTCGATGTGAATCGACATGGCACTGGTGAGCACCTTCAAGTTCTTATTCACCTGTGATATGAATCGGGATGCCGCTGGGGAGCACGCCCACATTGTTACAATCACATATGTGAATCGACATGCCACTGGGGAGAATCTCCACGTTGTTACACTCACCTTTGTTCTGAATTGGCATGCCTCTGGGGAGCACTTCCACCTTGTTACACTCACCTTTAATGTGAATCGGCATGACACTGTGGGGCACCTCCGCGTTGTTGCTCTCACCTTTGATGTGAATCGACATGCCACTGGGGAGCACCTCCAAGTTCTTACTCACCTTTGATGTGAATCGGAATGCCGCTGGGCAGCAGGGTTGAGATTTCGCGGTCGCCTGGTGGCACGTAGCGACCAACTTTTGGCTTGGGGGGCCAACTTTTTCAAGTATACTCTAGCAGCACTGCCTTTCATGTGAATCAACATGCCGCTGGGGAGCACCTCCACGCTGTTACACTCACCTTTGATGTGAATCGACATGCCGCTGGGGAGCACCTCCACGCTGTTACACTCACCTTTGATGTGAATTGACATGCCGCTGGGGAGCACCTCCACATTGTTACACTCACCTTTGATGTGAATTGACATGCCACTGGGGAGCACCTCCACATTGTTACACTAACCGTTGATGTGGATCGACATGCCGCTGGGGAGCACCTCCACGTTGTTACACTCACCTTTGATGTGGATCGACATGCCACTGGGGAGCACCTCCACGCTGTTACACTCACCTTTGATGTGGATCGACATGCCGCTGGGGAGCACCTCCACGTTGTTACACTCACCTTTGATGTGGATCGACATGCCGCTGGGGAGCACCTCCACGTTGTTAAACTCACCTTTGATGTGGATCGACATGCCGCTGGGGAGCACCTCCACGTTGTTACACTCACCTTTGATGTGGATCGACATGCCACTGGGGAGCACCTCCACGCTGTTACACTCACCTTTGATGTGGATCGACATGCCGCTGGGGAGCACCTCCACGTTGTTACACTCACCTTTGATGTGGATCGACATGCCGCTGGGGAGCACCTCCACGTTGTTACACTCACCTTTGATGTGGATCGACATGCCGCTGGGGAGCACCTCCACGTTGTTAAACTCACCTTTGATGTGGATCGACATGCCGCTGGGGAGCACCTCCACGTTGTTACACTCACCTTTGATGTGGATCGACATGCCGCTGGGGAGCACCACCACGTTGTTTGGAGGGCTCTGTGGTCGCTGCTGCTGTACCGCCGTGGAGCTCGGGGTACTAGGGGGTGGTGGAGCATAAACTGTAATCAAATAAAATAACTTTTCACCTCGTGCAGACTAGTGCTGTACAACATTTACAAGGTTTGAAAACTCACCATTCTTTCACTAAGTTATTGTTCTTATAAAAGAGATAACAACAACCTATCAACTTACTGTCTTTGCCAGTCAGGGCGGGCGATGGCAAACTCAAATTCTTCTCCGCTTGGCTTATCGCGGCATTATCAGCTGTAAATTCAAAAAAGGGGTATTTCGAAAACGCAGTCTGGATAAAATCCGTCTCAGTATGTTCAGACTACTCAGGAGGCAGTGAATTCGGCGGGACCTAACGTAAAAAGTGTTTTGGCTTAAGCGTCCAGGTGGAACCGAGAAGAGCGGCTTTGTTCAGCTCTACACACCTTTCAAACTGCCCAGTTTTGTTTTACGTTCGATGGAACGGATGGAAGATAATGCCCCTAATTTTTATGTTTATCATAATCATTCTCCATACCATCGTAATTTTTTAATTTAATTTTTAACGTTTTATTTATCAAATGCACGTCAGCAAACCTGTGGGTGTAAATGCTGTTTGTGGCACCAGTCTAGGCATGAGGGGGACCAGCCGTCTTCCCTCCACCAGCCACTCAGCATCGCTGTGGTGTGTGTTCATACTGCAACACAAGTACACGTGTACTTTCGAATCCAGAGGGTAGACTCAGTTCACAGCGTCGCAAAACGACGAAGCACATACAAACTCCCATTACATAAGCCTTACCATTCGACTTTTTTTTTATATCACACAGAGCCGGCTTCTAGACGTTTCGGTCCAAAACCATTTCGGCCCATAGACGTTTCGGCCTAGTCCGAAATGGCAGACCTTTTCGGCCCAAGACGTTTCGGCCCACATTTGAACTGCCAAGACATTTCGGCCCACTTTTTTCCGTAAGACTTTTCGGCTCAGTTTGCCAAGACTTTCGGCCCAAGTCATTTCGGTCCACTAAAAAAGTTACTTAGAAAGGGTTGAAGATTGAGGCTCATGTATTCATAAGTTATTTCAAAACAGCTGTGATATTTTATTCTTCTAACCAACTGCAGCGTCTGATGTCTTTCAACAATTATTTGCTGATCATCTCTGGTGTGTGTTGGATTATTGTTCTATTGCAATTCCAAGCGCATTTCTTATACCTACTCTGGTATTTGATGGGTTAACAGTTAAATAACTGACCGTAACTTAGCTCATAATCCTCTGCATTTAATCTGCAGAGGATTATGAGCTGATATACCGACTTCATACGGCGTGTGATGATTTTTTTTGGTTCATTGCAATTCGTGAATTCAAATCCACACAAAATTAATTAGATGATTCTCGACTTGATGTGCCGGTTAAATATGGGTTTGTCCGCATAACCGCATTCCCTCCAAGCCATAAGAGACGCGTAACGAACGATTTAGAAGTATTTTGCAAGAATCGAAAAAAAAAGAAAAAATAATGAATATTACAATAGTGAAGAGAGGGGGCAGTGTGTCCCAAAAAAGTCAAAAAGAGATATTTCAATCCAGATACAACC
The DNA here is from genome assembly GCA_949752745.1 of Protula sp. h YS-2021. Classification (NCBI taxonomy): domain Eukaryota; kingdom Metazoa; phylum Annelida; class Polychaeta; order Sabellida; family Serpulidae; genus Protula; species Protula sp. h YS-2021. Next base: position 5,846,633 of record OX457034.1, read on the forward strand.
AGCAGTTTCCCAAGTGTATGTTTTGTGGGATAGAAGTTCTAGTGTCTCATGAAGTCCACAGTTTTACACACCATAATCCTTGAGGTTAATTGCAATTACATATCATTTATCTAATTGCTGTATGCTTATGTTTGTCTTTCAGGTTTTTATAAGTTGAAAATTTCAATCGTTAAAGAAAAAGCAGTATAAGCAATCTGAGATAATGCATAACATACGATTTAAATTCAAATAGGAATAGCTACAGTTTCGATTTTTAACAAACTGCTCTTGCAATGGCTTTGGGATTATCCATTAACTAAATGTCTAACACAAAATCAAAACATCTGTAAAATGATAGTTTAGTGGGCCGAAACGTCTTGGGCCGAAAAGTCTTGAGGCGCAAGTTTAGTTAAAAAATGAGTGGGCCGAAACGTCTTGGGCCGAAATGTCTTGGGCCGAAAAGTCTTGGGCCGAATCGTCTATGGGAGTGGGCCGAAATGGTTTTAGGCCGAAACGTCTTGCTTGCCACAGAGCCTGCAAACAAGACTTTCTTAAACCCTCTTTTACCAATTTAATATTATGCTGGCAACGATACTTCTAATCTGTCAAATATACCCCCATTACAAGAACGCGTATTCATTGGAATTCTGACGTCCATCACTACAGAATTCTGTTAAATACAACTTTTACTCAAAGACTCATATAATTTCTTCTTCCGTTTCTTTTATGTGTTTTTTTTAAACAACATCAGACAAACTAGAACAGAAACATGTGTGTGGCCAGAATGAATCAAATCACTCAAAGCTGACAGTTGCGATAGAAAACATAAACACTTTTTAAGGGATTTTTATCATTTGTTTAATTAATGTAACTCCCTGTATCTTTGATAATCAAAATCGCTTCATCTCAAAAGAGATAACAAGTCACGTGACCTTAGACCCAGAAAATATTATCATAGATCTCAATGTTACCCCTTATGTAATTCTGTGGGGGGGGGGGGGGTGTGAAAGCCTGAATATAACGTCAGAATATGGTGGAATCCCAAAATGAGATTTTGTGAACAAAAATGAAGAAATAATGCATCTCAAAGACGAACCATTAGACTTATTGTCGTGAACGAAAAAGAGGATATTGTTCTTTCACACTACTTAAGTACCTTCTCTATATTTTAACTGAATAGCATTTTATAACGACTTTAAAGGCTTTGGGTGACCTGAAGATGTATGCAGGAACTTCAGTTCATATCGTATAGAATCCTATGCGTATTGAAGCGTCAACCACTACATAGTAATTTATACTGCCGGTGGGGGCCTGTGATATCTACGATTACTTGTCTTCCTCTGGACTTTCATTTCTGCTGGGGTTCACTCCTTCTCTTAAGGGCCACATCTCACCACGTGTTTTATTTATCAGCACAATTGTCCGGGAACAAAGTTGAACGCATTTTCAAAAGGTCAAGGCCACGAGGACGAACTTTTAGGCAGACAAGTACTTATACCTTGTTGGCTGAATCTCACAATGATGGGTGAAATAACTTGCCGCAAAAACATCGATTTTTTTCGTGACTACATAGTTCATATAACTGATGTAATCCTGGCAAATATTCGTAAATAAAATAAAAGGGTTTTTTTTTTTTAAATTTCTATGCAGAACAGAAAAAAAATCCCCGCCAAATGAAACATTTACGAGATGCCGCGTGAGCCACGACTTACTGCTGTGCGATGGTGGAGAGCTTCTCATCATTCACGGCGCGCCTCACCTCCGCCCTGTGCCGCTCCGTCGATATGCTGCAACACAACCCAACAAAAAACGTGTAACTAGCGCTATAAAGCTGAGTGACCAGGCACTCCCGTATTAAGTGCGTACCTTTTACCTCCTGCTTTCCATTCAATTAATTTAAAATTGGTGGTCATTTGATCGACTGCCTTCTACTTTTATACTTCGTTTTATATGTTCACTTGCATTACAAGGACACTAACCTGAGGGTTTGCTGTAAATCTTGGAGTATTTTCTTCTTCTCGGGCGTCAGGTCACCCCTGGCGCGCAGAGCAGACACCAGAGAGGCGTAGGCCTCGAGCTCGAGCCGTCTGAGCAGGCGCTTGGCGTCATCGCGCCTCATGTCTACATGTGCTGGCCAGTGAGTGCTACACATTGCTGCCAGCAACGTCAGCCAGGCTCTTCGCAATCAGCTCTAGCAAGCACGGTAGATCTAAGAAACCAGAAACGGTCACAGCAGATCCAAACTGGTGAAAAATCGAATAAAATATGTTTTGTGGTTGAAAATCAGTTTTTGTTGTCAAGTATCAAAAGGTGAGGAATGTTTGAACGGAAAGCTTTCCCAAATTTGCACCGGACTTAATTAATGGACCCGTATTGCAATATTTTGTTATCATCAATTTGGACCGACTGCAGCAAATTTTATCTCCTCTCCCCCTATTCATGCAATTTATAATGCTACGAGTCCACGGATGCCACGTAATGTTCAAAACTAATTTTCTGGACTTTTTTCTTGACCATTAAATTAAAGTGAAAATGAGAACAGGCACTCAGATACCTCAAAATTTTGACAAAGTCATCATTGGGAGTTCATGAATAGTCAATTAAGAGCTGAAAATTTCCAAGTCCAGTTGGTGCATTTTCCTTGGACGAACCTGGCCCATTTACAATACCGATCTGTGTTTGTTCCCATAGAAGCTACACAACAAGTTTCATTAAAATCCCTCCAGTTGTTCTTGAGATATCGTGTTAACAAACTCATTCCGACGCTGAATAATTTCCAGGATTTAGTAAATTTCGAAGTCCATTTGGTTGATTTTCCTTGGACCAACGTAACCCATTTACAACACCGATCCTTGTTAGTGCCCATAGAAGCTACACATCAAGTTTCATTAAAATCCTTGCAGGTGTTCTTGAGCTGATCAGTCAACCAAGAGCTGAAATTTTCCATGTCCAGCTGGTCCATTCTCCTTGGACAAACCTGGCTCATTTATAATACCGATCTGTGTTTGTTTCCATAGAAGCTACATACCAAGTCTCATTAAAATCCTTGCAGGAGTTTTTAAGTTATCGTGTTAACAAGCTCTTGATGACAGACCGACCGACACGCGGTCGATCGCATATATTCCCGACAGGTTCTACCCGTGGGGAATAAATAAAAACCAAAAAAAAAAAAAATAATAATAATAATGATAATAATAAAAATAACAAATTTCAATATTAGAGTGTCCTGCATTTTAGGAATTTTTTTCCTGACTTTTTCATGACCATGGCAACCCTGTATGGGCCAAGAAATATTCAAATCGAACGATACATCGTACATGGCTAAACTGCAAATTGGTATATAAGCTAAATTCATATTCGATTATCATGGCCTATGATGAGAATGCCAGTGAATCGCGTTGCCTTAAGTTTGCAAATAAACCTGGAATATCTGGTATACCTGGTGAAAACGCCGTTTTCATATTAAAAGAACACATTTTTAGTTTTGCCAATTTCAATGTCTCGCTGGAGATGTGCTGTTCAGTTGATGTCTCTCTCCTTGTAATGAAATCAAGGCTTTTGTTTGCCTTTTGTTTTGTTATCGCATTTTGTTGCTGAAGGGCAGCCATCCCCTCCCAACCTTTAGCCACTTTAGCACAATGGAAATGTCTAAACTTTGCGACAAACTTGCGGATCCGATTATGCGTTTTCACGCACCATGCAGCGGAGAAGACCAAATTTCCCGAAAATATCAAAGTGTGAATCCGCTTACTTTAATTTTTTGTTAAATACACCTTACCATACTCAGTCCCAATTATCTTTTTCATTTTTGTTACTCTGAACGTTTTCAGTTAAAATAAAGAATTCTCTAGCATTTGATTCGAAACACCCAAAGTGTGCTTCGCTTCTTTTTTTCAACTTTCAAGCAGTTCTAAAATCAAAAACTGGGGTATCATGTCATGCGTACAAGTCAATTAAGACACAAACTAAATAAGTGCAATGTTGACTACAGACATATCGAGGTAGCAATACGTACAATTCTTTTCTTTTCCTATGGCTGGCTTTTAAATATTTGAAAAGTTTAAAAGCCTCCAGCCAACCTCCATTTTAGGTAAGGCTATGTCACTGCATACACATTAAATAGCTTTACCTTGATTCCGGGATAGACGGTGTGGGTTATGCAGAAGGCACGACCAACAGTAAACGACGTAAAAATTACCCGCTACCAAAGATACTCTAGAGTGGCTTGTAGGAACCAATTTAGACCAACAGACGATGTTTCAGATTTTCTCTATTTTGTCTGAATGCGTGTTATGCAATTGTTAATATACATAGGGTAAAGAAAAATCTTCTCTTATCAGCATGCAATTCCATTATAAAATGTTACCAGTTTGCTTAAGGGCACAAAAAAAAACTAAAATACACACACAAAAAAATAAATATTTTTCTCATATGGATAAGAGACGCATAACGCGTATTCGAAATTGTGGTATTCCTTTCAAATGCCTATGAATTTAGGAAAAAATGTCTTCTTTGCCAGTTAATTTTTCAGCAATGTTACTATCAGGCTTTTATTTTTGAGAATTAGATACTACCTCGAATTTACCAGCTAGTTCCAAATGCAACCCGAGTGTTTCTAATGTATCAGTTTTTCAGCTAGCTGCATTAAATGTTAAAATAAACCGTCTGTTCTTTGAATTTGCTGGTTGACTCCTTAAAGACATGAAATAAACCAAATTTAATGACGTTTAAACTTTCATTTTTATTTTTCGCTTTAATGTAATATGTAAAAAGAATTTTATGAGGCATTAAGTTTGACATCAAATGTGTAAATGAATATTTTTACTATTTTTGTTTCGTATCTTACCAATTGCTTAAAAAGATTAAATAAATAGTCTATTTATATAAATATAGTAGATGTCGAAATACACAATAAATAATAATAGATGGGAACAATAATAATATTTCATATAATGATAGTGTTATGTTATTTTAACCTGCTATCTTAAATGATTTCTTTTCCTTTCAGGTAGAACCATTAAAATTTGTAAGAACTGTGTGTTGCTAAAGTTCACTAGGTTTGTGGCGAAAATGCAGTTTGAACTCATTAATATCAGCACGTTTAACTGCATATTCGTTTGATATAAGCAGGTTATGTTTGTCTGTAACATTCCTTGTAAGCATTTATCAACTTTTAGACAAGAGTTTGATAGATAATTACCGTCACCTTTGCACAGCTTGACCTCAACAAATAAATGAAATATGAAAAATATGAAGCAGAATACGCACAAGGGAATTCCTTGTTAGCAATCAAAATTGCTGCGTCTGGAAAGTTAGCTTGAGTAAAAGTAATGTTGGGCATAATTTAAAGAACTGACGGTATCTCTACTTCTAGAACGATGGGAAATATTTTATTGTACTATAATTTATATATAATTATTATAGTCATTTTCTGAAAATTATTTCATTTCGTGTTTCGGTCTTTTCTTTAGAATTGACAATTTATCACTTTTTATTTCCTTTCACAATGGGTGGCTTTTGCATTTTGTATTATCAATTTTATGGTTTCATGTCACAATTAAGGTAATGTAATAATCTACCTTCCTAGCACAGTTTACAGGATACTATAAAGGCGAAATTCTAAGTTTATTTAGGCAAAGCTACAACTTGTGAGTTACACAAAATGTTCTTGGGGGGGGGGGGGTTATACAATTTTTTAAACACATAGGTAAATAGTCAATATTTTTCTTGATGCGGTCAAGGTCGTTAATATTGTAAACAAACCAAACAAGGTATCTGTTCAGTTTTACAAGTGTATAATTCACAAAAAATGGGACTTCATGTTAAGTTACATTTTTTATAGACGTTAGGACGGACGTGATTTGTTTTTTGGTGCGCTCATATCGTCGGTGGGAGGGAGGGGGCGGGATTGCCGGACAATCTCACTGGACTCATACATGCTGTGACAGCGATTGTATGTGGACCCGGGTGCCTCCGCGGCGTAGTGTTTTTTGAAGCTACGATTGTATGTGACATAAGCCAATTCGCACTTTGACTTTCGCCAAGAAGATTTTGCATTTCGGCTGAATTCAGGGATAAGGATATAACGAAGTGATAGAAAAAAGAAAAACGGCACAAATCAACAAAATTCAATTTTGCCAGAAACACATTCACATGCTGGTTATTTAAGAGACTGAATAATACGTAAAATAGTTTTTAAAAGATCCCATGATGGCTTTATAAATTTGAAAGTGTGCATGTTAAAGAAAATTAGAATTTTGATGTTTTTCCTTTATCATTTCTTTTATAATTTATCCCAACAAATTTTCAGTCAAAACACCACCTCTACCGGAAAGACCTGAAAGTACGAATTAGCTTGGTGTACTCGTAACATTACAGAGTGCATTTAAATACAACTGATCTTCAAGTCAGTAACAAAGAAGCGAGGCCTTTGTATATATGGTTTGGAAGAGTTTATTGAAGAGTTTGTTTCACTCTAAAAATGCAGTTTTGTGTATAAATACTTTCTTCCTTTTAAATAGACCAAAATTTATGTCGCCTTTCGCCAATTTATGGTACGAACCCAACCGTTGAAGTGAAACTGCAATCGGCATATTCGAACTGCTCGTTGGCACAAGCATTATAAAGATTTCGCAATCTACTAAAGGGTCAAATAAAACAAATTTTCTTTCAATTAACAGAAACTTAACATGTTAAAAATCTAGTTGGTTGTAAACGTTGTCTCAGTGCTTTATGCAACTTGGTCACGGTTTTAAATCGATCAGACGTTGGAACCAACGTTATCTCTTAGGTCTTTGCGACAGAGGTGTCGTTTCGATTGCAAATTCATTGGGCTAAGAGTACTAAAAAATTGCCATTTTCGTTCAGTATACGCACTTTAGAAAAGACTAATAAATCATCTGATTGTTCAAAACTATTTACATCTTTTACAAGTTTTAAGACAGCATTTGGATGGGATTGTGGTAAAATTGACATTTCACTGTAATTTAAAGTAAACAATTAATCTTCAAATTGTTCCAGAAAATGACTACGCGAGAGATTGTGCCACAGAAATGTGGAGTGCGTTTTGATCCACCAGCTGTTATTCTGACGTACACAATTAAACCATCAGGAAAGCTTCGTCGTCGCACTATGCCGCTGCGTAATTTCAACAAAAATTCCGGGGTCTCGCGCGTAGCAGAGGAACTGAAAAACAATTCGCGTCATAAGCAGTGAGTTTGTTTCAAAAGCAAGCTAAATAATCTGTAAACTGTGGGACAATTAAGTGCAATGTGGCAATGCATTGGCAGCATTCTGCTGTTGGTCATGGATTAGAATATGAAGTTGATTAAATTGCTATCCAGGGTACACACTTGACAACTTAAATTTATTGCACAATAGTTCACAGTCTCCTGTCGTATTGAAATTCGTTGTGATAATTCTTCTTTCTGAACAGGTTTCTGGAAAAAGTTCCGTTGTCACAGTTAGACAAATTGGTGTCTGTTATCCGTGACAAACTGAGCGGCGTTTCGCTAGAAGCAAGTTTAAAACGCAACGAGGATATACATCATATTGACCCTGATGAAGACCTCAATAAGGTTTGAAAATATGTTGATTTATTTACGTAGTGGTTCCGATAAGTTTCGAAAGAGTGATGTCAAAAAATGAAAGCATAGAATAAACACATTTATTGTATTATAAAATATTTATTATGCACTTTACGCCTTGTAGGAAAGCATGCAATTATGATAAAGCTTTAGTGATGGCCAGTTGGTGTGATAATTACTTTGCTTAATTTGAAAGGTCGATGCTGAAGTGCTGAAACGAAAGAAAGCCATAATGGAGGAGTCCTTTAACAAGAACTGTAAGAAAATCGGTGACCCAGGCTTTCAGTATGACATTGAAGTCGACTTCGATACAGGAGGCGCCATCGAATCTTGTGAATGGGACAGTGGAGACGATGATAACGAGTTCTAAGACCGTTCCCGAGGGGGGTTGGGAGAGGTACGTGCGGTGGATTGAAGAATGTTACTGTGACCTTTGGGAGTAGATGCTGTCATCATTGGGCCAAGAAGACGCATGCATGTTGAGGGACAGTTTGCGATCAGTAATAACCCGGACTCTGTAGGACCCAGGGATAGGAAGTCACGTGTCTGAAGAAATGTTTGGAGGGGAGAGGAGGTGCTATTCAAACCGGCGACTCTTTAATATAATACTTAGTTTTACCTCAATAATTAAAAAAAAATAGTATGGGACAGTTAGAGCTTAGACATAACCAAATGCAAAATGGAAGTTTTTGTCTCAGTTTTCAACAGAGAGTATACTTTACCCTAGTGTCTTAGGTTTTTAGTTTGTGTTTATACATTATTGTAAAATATTTTTATGTTCAAGGTTCCGTCCAGTAAATGAATTGAGCATTCCGTACGTTTCTTTAATTCAATGATTCACAAGTTCAACGTAGTACTGTAATTAGGTATTTTGCATTCATTGTGTGGCAATAAGTAAACGAGCATTGCAGGTAAAGACAGTCGTACTGAGACATTTGTCACTTTGGGACCTATGAAATAAATGCAAAGTACTGCACAGTACCGGCCAAATGCAAAGAACTGCACAGTATGAGCCAAATGCAAAGTACTGCACAGTACCGGCCAAATGCAAAGAACTGCACAGTATGAGCCAAATGCAAAGTACTGCACAGTACCGGTCAAATGCAAAGAACTGCACAGTATGAGCCAAATGCAAAGTACTGCACAGTACCAGCCAAATGCAAAGTACAGTAAAACCGCCATATAAGGAACACTTTCGGGACCGCGAAAAGCGTTCCTTCAATCGAGGTTGTTCCCTATTTAGAGGTTTTAATTTGTATAAATAATACCAACTGGGGCCAAAATTTCTGTTCCTTAAAGGGAGGATGTTCCTTAATGAGAGGTGTTCCCTAACGGGGGTTTTACTGACTGCACAGTACCGGCCAAATGCAAAATATTGCGCAGTACCAGCCAAATGCAAACTACTGCACAGTACCGGCCGAATCTATCGGTTACTGGTCTGCCTTTTTTATCAGATTTTACGATGGAACAATTCTTGTGACCTAATTTTAGATGCTCTGTTCCGTACAATTGTACATTCATAGTTTAAGATGCGAGACTTCTGTTTACCTCGGTGTAATAGCTTATTTCACTTGATGTTCTCAGTTATTAATTTTGTTCCTCCTTATTGGACATAATTATTTATTGATATAAATGTTAACGAAATAGTTGTGCGAGTTTTTTTTTACTTATCTGTAGGGACGTTCAATAATAAAACCACACAAGTGGGAGGAGTGGTTCAAAAACACCCTCCTATATCCTAAACACTCTCCCGTGGTCCGAAACACCCTCCCGTGACCCGAAAAACCCTTCCGTAGTCGAAACAACTTCCCGTGACCCGAAACATATTCCCGTGGTCTGAAACACCCTCCCGTGGTCCGAAACAACCTCCCGTAGCCGAAACACCCTCACGTGGTCCGAAATACCCTGCCGTAGCCTATGGTACTGGCACTAGGTAGCATGACGTTTTTTACACTGGGCGAGTGATATGCGTCGCCAAAATACTACTGAATTTTAGTCTTGTCAGTTCATAGCGAAGGGCTAAACACTGAAAAAACATGCCTGATGATAAAAACATACCTGAGGATAAAAAACATGCCTGATGATAAAAAACATGCCTGATGATTTATCTCAACAAGTCGCATCCCAGCGTTCCATGCACAACCCATACACATCTAATTTTCAACAGTGTCATTCATCCGTTTTTCCTTTAAAAACTACAGAACACAAACTGTTTTTACCAGTTTTTGTCTTCTTTTTATATTTTATTTATTTATTTTAATGTTTCGTTTTAACCAATATAACATTGAAATGCGGTTTTAAAAAGTCAGGGAGTAAATGCGACCAGCAAGGGTCACCGCTGCAAAACTTCAGAGACTCGGCAACAACAAGATCCACAACATTCTTTAATTTATATATATATATATATATATATATATATATATATATATATATACAGTACAGCGCATTTCCTTAATTGCAAACATAAAAGTTGTCTGCTGCCATCAATAATTACGCGGATGAAAGGGCAGGGGTAAGGGGTATGGAGCTGCGCCTTGATATTACAGTACATTGGTAACGTCATACATTTTACATGACAGTTTGGAGGAGGGAGGGGGGACGAGTCCGATATTTTTTGTGTACCTATTTTATTAGTGATCCTTTAACTTTTCCTTGTTCTGGTGCTCAGGAATTACCATGGAAACACAGAATGCTGTGACTACAGAAGAAAAAAAAGCACTCTCAAAAGTGAAATGGGAGATTCAACAATTTTCAGATATCCTCAATTGATATATCGTCCCATATATTGAAATAAAACAGGTATAACTCCTTTGGCTCCCGCAAAAGCGAAGCAACAAACTCAACAAACGCCTATTGATATGCGTCTCGTACAATAGCAAAGTCCGGGATAATCCACAAGAAAGCCACTGCAAACACACAAAAAAGCTGACGAAACATGACACTAAACTTGACTATTTTTGGGCAATATATAGTGCGAAACACAATACGGAACTTAAATACATATATACTTAGATATAGGTACTTAGATATAGTCCATCTGGAGGAGGTAGGTTCCCTTATTTAACTAAAGCTTGTAACCGCACCGGACACCGGTTGCCGGCGCCCACACTTGCACCCCTACTTCCCTTCACCAATGCTATGACGTGAACAATTTTAAAAGATTTAACATTAGACTCAGAAAATGCCCAAAAGTGGGCAAGGTTCAGGTTATCTTTGCGAACAAAACTTAATCTTGCACTAAGTGCCCAGAAAATATTGCACGGCGCCTAAGGCCTACAGCCACGAACATGATAAAACAAGTACCGACTCGAACGGTTATAATATCGCGTAAATTAGTGATCTCAAGTCACCTTTTTCAACGTCCCACCATGCCACCCCACCACCCCAAGCCACTCTCACCTTCTCCCACGCTCAAACGGTTACAATACCGCGTAAATCAGTGATCTCGAGTAACCAACGTCCCACCATCCCACCCATCACCCCAATCCATCCCACCTTCTCTCACTGGCCAAAGGCTAAAAGTTACATACCGTGTAATTCTGTCAACGGCCTCAAGTCACCTCTTCCAACATCCCTCCACCCCCCACCCCCAACCGTCTCCCCAACCATCTGCCTTCCCGGGTCTCTTCACACCTGACCAACTTATTAGCCTTGATCAATAGTAGTTATCAAGGGGCAGCTAAAACAACGGCGATTTAGCTGGACAGTTTATGGCCTAATCGATGTCGAGATTGACGACAGCATAGTAGGTGTGTAAGGTGGTTTCGGTGACACCCGTCACCATCTCGTCCTTGTGCTCCCACTTATGGTCCTCCGACAAGTAATAGACATTGTACGACACGTCTTCGTCATTTTCTCCTCCTGCCACGAAAACCAAACAAAAAAGCCTGCACTTATGCTCTTCTTTTTTTCTCTTGGTTTTGCCACTGAGCGAGAAAGCAATTTTGAAGCTGGATTAAATATCAGCCATGCGATTTTAAGGCTGATCACGATGGAGTGTTTTTGCAATTGGGCTCGCAATCGGTGACCGACCGAAGTCATCAGTGCTCAAAACCGAATAATCGGCTTTTCCGTTACCTATGTGACACAGATATGGAAAGTTCTTCAAGACTTCATTTACCGGTGGCCATGGTTCCTTTCACTTTCAGGGAGGTGGGCAGGGGACGGAGCTCCATACCAGTAGGCTAAGATTTACACATAATTTTCGGGGAAGAGTTTCGAATAGCTGCCCCCCCCCCTCCTTCCACGCGTAATCCGTATCTTTAATATGTGACCGCATTAGCGACCGAGAAAAATTCCTTAGTAGCACAAAACCGACAAAAAATTCTCGGTAACCGAATCCGAAGAGTGAACCCTAACAAAAAACAACAGGCACTTACCGAGAATATAAATGGTTCCGTAATACTTGACCACGCCCATAGCACAGAGAGGCGACGGCAAATCCGGGCCCTGCGTCCAGCTGTTCGTGTCTGGATCGTAAATCTCCACACTACTTAGGCAGTTCTCGGGACTTTTGTCGCGCACCCACGAATCTGTTATGGTGCCGAAACCACCTGCAATAAATCAAGACATGTCACTTCAAAAAAAAAAAAAAAAGTAATATTTTACAACGTTTGGTGGTGTTAAATAAAAAATTAGTTGCACTGGACAAAGATACAACTAATTATCACCCAGGATATGTTGAAAATTTTTTATTTTTGAATTCTCACAAAAAATAAATAAATAAATGAAATGACAGCATGTTGACAACATTTTTTTTTATTCTTTAAGACTGCTTTGAGCAAACCAACTCCTTACATGGCATCGATCAATACAGAGTGAACTGAACATCTGCTCGACATATTATACACGCTGCACACACACAAACATTCACACAAAAACACACAGAGGTGACCGGTAGGGAAAACACACCTATGACGTAGATTTTATTCCTAAACACGGTACAGCCTGCAAGTGCTCGTGCCGTTGTCATTTCGGCCAGCACGGTCCACTTGTCCTCCCGTGGGTCGTAACTGAAAGATGACGTCAGACAACTCAACGATGACGTCATCCACAGACGCTCTGATCATAACTCACAAATAAAGGACATCCTCGTAGCTTCGGAAAGGTTAAAAATAACCAGCACTGCGAAAAAGCCATTCTTTCTACATTATTCTTTCCATTCTTTCTATATAATTTTTTATTTATTTTCGTAAATTTGAGATATATCGTTCGTATTCCATGAAAAGTATTCACAATTTGGTGAGAATTTACAGATTTCTGTTAAAGCATTGAGCAATTTCTTTACTCACCAAAACGCCTGTTTATTCAATTCAGCACGTCCGCGAACTACTTTTTTGTTCGTTGCCTTTTCACACTCCCCTCCGAAGACGTAAAGTTTACCCTTGTACGGAGCCGCGCAGCAACATCTGAAAGAAGTGCACAAATGTACAGCTGACAGGCGAAAGATTAAAATATCAAGTATTACCCAATCACAGACGATTTACATTTTCGCTTTGTATAATTTAGAGTGCTGTTTGGCACTAGAATCTTGCGCAAGTGGAGATTACTCAGAATTGTGTACCACTGCGGCGCACGTAGAGCTGACTTACTGAAACTCGCTGTCAGTGCAGTCAAACCTAAAATTTGTGAAGTATTGTCCTTCCTTAGAATCTGTAACAAACTGGATAAATGGGGGTCAAGGTCGGGGGATTCCTGGGATCACATGGCTCCCCCCTCTAAGCTGCTAAGCCGTTCTCAGTCCCACTCCATGGGTAAACATTCTGAGATCTGCGGTGTATAACTTTCTAAATGAATATGCAAATTACTATGCAAATTATGCTTGATTTGCATACGCTCACCGCAAGGCTTTCGGCATGGAGGCGATCTGTTCCCAGTCATCGGTGTCGTCCGAGTATTTGTCGCAGCGCGTCATGTTGCCCTCATGGTTACAACCACCGATTGCGTAGATGCCACTGTCCACTTGTACCAGAGCGAACCTGTCAGAGAATGTCAATCCAGTACTCAAACATTATTGAAGAATCACCCCTCAGGCTTTTCGAATTTCAGTGAATATCCTGCAATTAGGAAGGTGTCAGGCAAAGATTGGCAACTTCTCTCACCAAGAATACTGCTTCTATGCCCGAGTTAAACATTATGGAAACACATTTCTATGAAGATAATTAAAACATTAATTTCCACATTAATTTACATCTGCGTTCACCCCTCCACCCTCACCCCAAACTATTGCTTTCACAGCCCGTTGATCAAAGTGATTGATGTTTTTACAAGTTTTACGAATCGCGCTCATGCGGGATCTGGTGACCTATGTAAGATACATACTGTTTTCTGGACACGGGCATGTTGGTGACCTGATCAAACTCCTGCGTATCGGCAACGTATTTATACAGCGCACAAGTGCTGTCTCCGCCGGCGATGTACAGGTCGTTATCACCTGCACATAAAAGACATTATAGCTATAAAGTGCACACGTGCTGTCCCCGCTCGCGTTGTACAGGTCGTTATCACCTGCGAACAAGACAGTATGCTCATAAAGTGCAAAGGTGCTGTCCCGCTCGCGATGTACAGGTCTTTATTACCTGCAAACAAGACAGAATGGTTATAAAGTGCAAAGGTGCTGTCCCGCTCGCGATGTACAGGTCGTTATTACCTGCAAATAAAAGACAGTATGGTTATAAAGTGCAAAGGTGCTGTCCCGCTCGCGATGTACAGGTCGTTATTACCTTCAAATAAAAGACAGTATGGTTATAAAGTGCAAAGGTGCTGTCCCCGCCCGCGATGTACAGGTCGTTATCACCTGCAAATACAAGACAGTATCGTCATAAAGCGCACATGTGTTGTCCCCGCAGGCGATGTACAGGTCGTTATCACCATGAGTGTTATGGTTCGTACTGTAACCGAAAACCGATCGCGGTTTTTCGGTTTGGTTCGGTTAAAAAAATAACCGAAAGAGAAAAAATACGGAATTTTCGGTCTTATTTTTCTTTTTTGTAGTATCATATTTTCACTTATAGCAGACAGCTACGAAACTGCATCGCGCTCAACTATAAAACCTCAGCATGTTGACATGTTGCTCTTTCTTAAGAAAGATATGTAAATATGTCAAGTTATCACTTGATATTTTAATGTGAACTGTTCCTTTAATGGCAGTAACATTAAGTTTCCTAAGTTTAATTCAAGATTTAAAGCTTGTTATAATATATGTGAAGGCGTTCTGTTTATGGTGTTATAATGAAGAAACTGTAAATGTTCTTAAGTAAGTACATAACTGTAATAATTGTTATAGGATACATTTTAACTTCATTGTAAGTTCGATGATGTGAAATGATACCTATATTGTGTATATATATGTTACAGCGAATCTGTAAAACCAGCGAATCTATAGATTCGCTGAAAATTTCAGCGAATCTGTAGATTCGCTGACTCACTTAGCGAATCTGTAGATTTGCTGAAAATTTTCAGCGAATCTACAGATTCGCTGGTTTTTCACCTTTAGAATTATACAGATTCGCTGAAATTGCCTGACCAGTCATCTTTACCGACAGGATTACTTGTGTTGGGTGATATTTGAAATTTAATTGCTTTTATGTGACTTCTTTACTCCAGGGGTGTTTTACACACCTTTTTCTTGTTTTTTTTTTTTTTTTTTGAGAATGTAATGTATTGCAATCGGAACATTTAAAATTACACATATTTTTATTTAACTAGCTTTAAAATGCATTATTGAAATGCGAATTTCTAGTCTCAAATGAAAAGAAATATTGGAAAGCGTTCAAAAATATTTGCTATCAGTATTCACAAATGCTTAAATTAATTTTCTTGTTTTATGTGAATAGGATATATTCCAATCGGAACTTGTAAAATTACGCATATTTTTTATTTAACTAGCTTTAAAATGCATTGTTGTAATGCGAATTTCTAGTTTCAAATGAAAAACAATATTGGAAAGCGTTCGAAAATATTTGCTATCAATATTCACAAATGCTTAAATTAAGTTTCGCTCTTTGTGTTATCGTCTTTCATAAAAGTGATCACAGCAAATCTTAATACTATTGTTTCTAGATAAATTGCGATCATTACTCCCCTTCTGAGTAGCATTCAAATTGCTATAAGTCAAATTGCAATTATTTTTCCGTGATTGCAACACAAAAATCTCTTCACCTCCCGGTGATATAAATTGCACTTGAATTACGGTACGCTTATCAAATCTGTTAATTTTCGATGCTCCGCATACTCGTAGTTTAATTTAACAAAAACTGATAGGACAAGGATTTCAGCGAATAGAAACTTTATTCCGATGTGAAAGCATATAATTGCTGTATTTTCATCAAATGACCGAAAAACCTCAGGTACATGAAATGAGTTACTAGCAATGGAAACAGAGAATGAAGGCCGATTTTAATGTGTTCCCTTCACACAAACCAAGAAAAAGGTGTGTAAAATACGTCTGGAGTAACGTAATCACTCAAAAGCAATTAAATTTCAAATATTAGCGAAAACAAGTGATCATGTCGGTAAAGATGGCCGATCAGGCAATTTCAGCGAATCTGTATAATTTTTTAGGTAAAAAACCAGCGAATCTGTAGATTCGCTGAAAATTTTCAGCGAATCTACAGATTCGCTAAGTGAGTCAGCGAATCTACAGATTCGCTGAAATTTTCAGCGAATCTATAGATTCGCTGGTTTTACAGATTCGCTGTAACATATATATATATGCTTAATTGTAGTTTCGGTGACTTTTTAATTATTTTTATATATTTGGAGGGACGTATCGACGAGCAAAATATCTACAAATGGTGGGGAACATAAAGCACAGGCATAACAGCTGTATTCGACCCCGTGTGTGAGATTCAGATTACAAAAAAATCATGTGCCTCAAGTATCGGCATATGACAGAGAGACGTACAATTCCGAATACTATAGTCCCCCACTTTGTGCTATGTGGCGGCTGGCGACTAATAAAATCATTGTGAGGTCTTTGGGGAGACTTGTTTCTGGTGCTTCGTCACGGAATAAATTTTAAAGGAGTGATGCTTTATTTTAAAAAAAATAGTCTCTAATTTATCAATTTGAGCGTTATAAATGTTATCAACTGGTGTTTTTGTTTCAAATGATATTGCTAACAAGAGCACCGGAACGCTGCAAATCCCCTCGCCCTTCGCACGTTTTGTAACATAAACACAGTATGACATATTTAACAAGTTCAGTTTGTATGCATGCATTACTTTCAAATGAAAGTTTCGATCTCAATTTTGGCTAAATAAATGAAAAGTCGGACAAACTGAATACGACATGTACAACTACAATACATGAGGAGTAAATCTGTATAGGATGTGAAATGTGTGTGCTTACCCGTTCGGAGGACTTGTGTAGACAAAGCCACAACCCAAAAGCGTGACGGACGGACGGACAAACCAAATCCTATATCCCCTTCGCCAACAAAGTTGGGCGAGGGGATAAAAAGCATTAGCTGTTAAACGTTAAATATTTGGCTAAATACAAATATTATACTATTTCGGCACAATTTTAACCAGTTTTGTAAAATCGTACCGAAAAAAAAAACCAAACCGAATTGAAGTGAACCGGACCGAACTGTGGGAATTGCGTAATGTCACACCCTTATATAAAACCGGTCACACAGCAAGCTGGAGCTGTACGCCCCTTCTCCGCCCCTACCCCCAATACCTGTCACGCGTACAGCCGGGTTCTCCAGGTCCTGTGGCAGATCACACAGCACGCTGGAGCTCGTGTGCCTCCCCCCGCCCTCCCGTTCCTCCAACCCCCACCCCCTTCCCCATACCTGTCACGACTACAGCCGGGTTCTCCATGTCCTGCGGCAGGTCACACAGCACGCTAGAGGTCGCGTGCCTCCCCCGCGCTCCGGTTCCTCCACCCCCTCCCCTCTCCAACCCCCTGCCTCCCCTGCGCCATACCTGTCACGACTACAGCCGGGTTCTCCATGTCCTGCGGCAGGTCACACAGTACGCTGGAGCTCGCGTGCCTCCCCCGCGCTCCGGTTCCTCCACCCCCTCCCCTCCCCACCCCCCCCCCCCCTGCGCCATACCTGTCACGACTACAGCCGGGTTCTCCATGTCCTGCGGCAGGTCACAAAGCACGCTGGAGCTCGCGTGCCGCGTTGTTACTTCGTCACTGCGCTGGCCGTAAATCTGCAGCACCTGCCAAATATTAGTCACTGACACTCAGTTGGTCACTTCCGGTTTCTTCTTCATTTATTACTATACAAAATGTCTATTCGAACTACCACAGATGAATTTAACAGGCAGATTTTTATGGCTCCTTTCCGTATAACCAAACGTAACTCCCTACTTTTTCCTACAGTCTTCTTTTATGATATTTTAAAATCTCGACGAAAAAAAGCTAAGGCTTTTCAATTAGCCGGGGAGCTGGCTTACCTGCTTCTTTTCGTCATCCAGGTATGACGTGTACACGATGACGCGGCAGAAATCAGAGCCGTACCGGGGCTCCAGCCTCAGATCCGACTCCAGCCAGCGGCTCTTCAGCAGCTTGTACATCACGACCTGCAAGAACGTCAGGAGACATTGTATCCGGCTGACAGCAACACAGCGAGTAACCCAGAGGAATAGAGAAATCACGGCGATACACTGATAACAAGCAAAACTTTTAAAGACAACATTTTTAAATACCAAATCCAAAAAATAATGTTTTTTTCTTTGTTCTTTCCAGTGATTACGAAAACTTCCATTCGCGCAGTGACACGGTGCTCACTACAGTGCAGTACAGTGCAGCCGCACCCGGTCGTACGATTACTGGTCACTGACCACACTGTAGCCGCAAGCGGTCGGATGGTTACTGGTTCCTGACTACACTGTAGCCACGCTCGGCCGAACGGTTACTGGTTCCTGACTACCCTGTAGCCGCACCCGGTCGTACGATTACTGGTTGCTGACCACACTGTAGCCGCAAGCGGTCGGATGGTTACTGGTTCCTGACTACACTGTAGCCACGCTCGGCCGAACGGTTACTGATTCCTGACTCCCCTGTAGCCACGCTCGGCTGTACTGCTCACTGATTACACTGTAGCCACGCTCGGCTGTACTGCTCACTGATTACACTGTAGCCACGCTCGGCTGTACTGCTCACTGATTACACTGTAGCCACGCTCGGCTGTACTGCTCACTGATTACACTGTAGCCACGCTCGGCTGTACTGCTCACTGATTACACTGTAGCCACGCTCGGCTGTACTGCTCACTGATTACACTGTAGCCACGCTCGGCTGTACTGCTCACTGATTACACTGTAGCCACGCTCGGCTGTACTGCTCACTGATTACACTGTAGCCACGCTCGGCTGTACTGCTCACTGATTACACTGTAGCCACGCTCGGCTGTACTGCTCACTGATTACACTGTAGCCACGCTCGGCTGTACTGCTCACTGATTACACTGTAGCCACGCTCGGCTGTACTGCTCACTGATTACACTGTAGCCACGCTCGGCTGTACTGCTCACTGATTACACTGTAGCCACGCTCGGATGTACTGCTCACTGATTACACTGTAGCCACGCTCGGCTGTACTGCTCACTGATTACACTGTAGCCACGTACGGTCACATGGTGCTCACCTCTTCAAACAACTGGCTTATTCTGGGATCGGCCTGAAGATGAGGATTCGTCTTCACTTTGTCAAAGAAGTAATGTTTGTCGATGAGGGAGAAGCGAATGTGCGAGAATACGTCATAGATGTGCTGACTGCGCATGTCTGCCGCGTGACACAACCACCTAGGAAGAAAAAACAGATAATAGGGCTTTTTGTTCACAACAGTTAAAAAAGAAAGGCAGACCTATACGTATATAAAAGAACCTGGAAAAGCTGCTTTTGTGTCTCTGCGTAAAATGGACCAATACGGGTTGAACGCAAATATTGCAACCCATAATCAATCGGTGCAAATAGGACATCGATCATACAGATGGACACGAGTAAGGACGGGTGAGTATAAAAGATTATATGACATTGTTACGAAGGCACTGCAAGTGTTATATAACCAAACAGAAAGTGTTTTTTTACTTATTTTACTCTTGCCAGCCCCCCCCCCCCCCCTCATCCACGCCTCGGTGGTGACGTCACCTGTTGGTGGCCTCGTAGACCTCTTCCTCTGACGCGTGGATGTCGTCATACTTGATGATCTCAATCAAGTTCTCGGCGCTCAGCTCCAGGAACTCAGCGCTCTCGGAGACGCAGTCGAAACTCTCCGTGATCCAGTCCCACGCCTGGAACTCCAGATACTCGCACTCATGCGCCTGCGCAAAGAAGTGTATACCGATGCAGTTATCAGTGTCCAGTTTCTTGGCCATGTACGAGGCACAGCCATCTTTGAGTTCTTTCAGCTGGAACAAGTTGGCGGCAGAGAGTAAATTCTGCACCGTGTTCGTCTGTAGGTTGGCCTGGCCGGTATACAGGTACTTGATGACCATACCCATGGAGGTACTGTCCACGCCAGTAATCGTGACTATATCTTGGTCTCGCTCCGCCATGTTGGTGGTGAACATGGCGCGGAAGTAGTCAGACGAGGAGGCCAAGAAGGCGCGATGGCAGCGGAACGTGTGCTCGTCGGCCTGGATGGTGAGATCAAAGAGCTGCTGGCTGTCGTACAGGTCCCCGAAACCGCGCAGACAGGCCGTCTGGCGGGCCTTGTCCTCAAACGTGTACGGCTCCAGAGACTCTCCGCCGCCCGCCATCGCGCCATCTGCAGTACACACGAGTACACGGTGTTACTCAAGTACTCACAAATACACGGTGTTACTCAAGTACACACGAGTACACGGTGTTACTCAAGTACTCACAAGTACACGGTGTTACTCAAGTACACTAGAGTATACACGAGTACACGGTGTTACTCAAGTAAACTCAAGTAAACACAAATACAAGTGTTACTTAAGTACACTACAATATACACGAGTACACGGTGCTACTCAAGTACACTCAAGTACACCGACACATTCACATTACTTTTGATAACCAAATAAATTAGTACAGTTATTCAACAGTGACAACATCAAGTGACTTGACCCCGGCTATTATTTAATCTCATTACAAAATAGTGGAGCGCCCAGGCACTGGATACTCAACATTGGCAACAGTGAAAAAAGGCTTACTTGAAGCATGCGCCTCGTTGGACTCCTCCGACGTGTGACGTTTGCGGGTAACCACAGCCCTCGCCGCCATGACGTCACCCATGCGCACCTGCGGAACACCAACACATGTCACATCTTAGCATTATCACTATCGAAACTTAACAAACATGGACAGACTTGACAAGGCCTTACCGGTAGAAATTAGAAAGAAAAGTGAAGACCCTGGCCGTACCAACCCCAAAGTCCAGAACTTGAGCCTGTCAAAAATGTCTCCAAGGCCAGGAAAACAAATAGCCTTGTTTCTCATCCTAATTTTTTTAATCTGACTTGGCCGTCCGGCGATCTTTTTTTATTAGTTTTTTTTCTCGAAAACTTGACTCGGTCGGAAGCCGAACATTTTTAGTGCTGAAAATTTCGATGGCCCGGCACTGACCAAAAATTCTTTTTTCCTTTTTTATTTATTTCTTTATTTATATATTTTGTCTTTCATTTCCGCAAAGTATTGTTTAATAAAGCGGTTATATGATAAGCACTTGTACTATCGATTTACAACTTGCTGCTCTGAAGCGTATGAAACGCATGTTTTTTATTTATTTTTTACATGAATCTGCGATTACCGAAGGCGCGACTGCAGACATTTGAGGATACATCTCGCCTCTTAGAGGCCATTTCCAGGACTTTTTTCTGTTTTTATTTTACACAGTCCGGATAACTTGTTTATCTGCGATGTCAGTGCCTCGGCTGGAGTAGGAGAAACAAGGCTATTTTTTTCTCACCTAGGTGTACCTGGGATCGTCAGAGTGCCCCATTAATTCCATATATTAGCGGCGGTGTAAATACTCTCATATCTCATTCTGTCAAATATCTCGTTACAGGTGCATACGCAAGAAGGAATCCCCAGCCCTAACATCCCATCTGCAGCCAATTTCAGGAACACATGAAAGTACACTAGTCTTCTTCATAACTTTATCATGGCCGAAAATAAAAACGTTATAGTCACCTGCTTGGCTTCCAGTTTACAAATAAACACATTATAACAAGCTTAAACGCAGTTTTCACACTCAGCGAACATAGTCTGATTTACAATTTCGTTTTGTCAATATGCTCTCTTCGTATTAGGAAAGGTACAGACATTAAGCCGCTTCGAAATTTATGGGCAAGTGACAGGTGAATGAAGGTCATAAATAAAATAGGTAATAAATGCTTTTAGACAGTATGAACGAGATACCAGTATGAACGAGATAAAATTGAACATGGGATCGTAATTCGTTAAAAATTAAGATGTTACAAGGGTGGCTATCACCCACGGGTAAGACCATCCAACCGATAAACCAAATTTAGTATCCACAATATATAAAAATGTATACGTCTGTATTAGATTTGTCATAGGTCATACACTCACCAATTATTCATTATGTGAAGGGAACTATCATTCCTTCATAAAGTACAAAGGAAATAGCGGTGTGTGATCTTACCGGTAGGTGGTAGCAACCGGTACCGGTTGATACCGGTATATCATACGGTATCAAAAAGTATTTCTCTGTTTATGTCGTTGGGAGAAGTTAAAGCATTAAATTAAACAATTTTACAGCAACAATTCTTATAAGGAATCGGCTGACATTTCGATCTACTGTTCAATTCCTTACTCACATCCTTCTTTTTATTTATTTATAAGCCGATTTACATTTTCGTCTGTGAGACTTACAAACAGAGAAACATAAAATTGAACAGTACATCGTAATTAATAAAACTGAAAATATGTTCTTTTAACGTTCATTAACGACATTTCAGATCATTTGCTAATATTTGCAATATGTGATTATAAGATAACAAAAAATAATGTACGGTACTGTGCCAGAAGAGAGACTAGTGAAGCTTTTATTGGTAAATTTTTTAAAGACTTACAGTCAGTTGATTAGTCTGAAGTACTGCAATGTAGTGTTGATGAAGCATATACTGGTTTTAATAGTAAAATATGTTCATTGTACGAATCTTCGTGTCCAATTAGGAAGATAACATGTGTGGAAAAATCGAGGAAAAAACCCTGGCTAACACCTGGTCTCGTTAATGCCTATAGAAAAAGCGACAGCTCTACTGGGAGAAAACCACGAAACATGGTATGGTTGCAGAAGCAAGATATAAATGTTACAGAAATAAGCTTACTTCAATACTCAGAAATACAGAAAAAATGTACTATAGTGATTTATTGAATAATCACAAATCTGATACTAAACAAAAGTGGACAATTTTGAACAAGTGTATTATCAGGGGCTAGTCTGTATCATCGTATCCTGATTGTTTTAAAAATGACGATAAACATATTTTCGATCACAACGATACTGCTAATAGTTTAATAATTTTTTGCGAATGTTGGTCCAAAGCTTCCACAAAGTATTCTAGTGAGTAAAGAAAATTATACGGACTTTATTCAATCCAATGTTAAATCATCCATTTTCCTTAAGCTCACTTGCTTGGAATAAGAAATGTTATTAAGCAGTTTAGTAGTAAATCGTAATACGGTTATGATGGCATATCGATGTCTGTTGTTAAAAATATTAGTGAATTAATCTCTGAACCCTACCCTCATATATGTAGCTTGTCATTTGTGAACGGTGTTTTTCCTGATAAGATGAAATTAGCAAAGAAAATACCTTTGTTTAAATCAGGTGACAGTCAAGTCTTCACAAATAGTAATTGGGTAGATTAGCCTTTATAAGTTTTCAACTTTTTTAATCTACCTTTTTCCAATGATATCGACCTATTTATGTACATACGAAGTTGCATTTTTTTTCTTATATATGTAAACTAGTTTTTTTAATGTTCTTCTCACAGTTGTCCATTATTGTATATTATTTGGAAAATAAACTGATTGAATGAATGTGAAAACAGCGTTTTCGCCGCTTATTCCAGTCTTGTTAACAAACTAGAAGCCACGCACTTCACCACGAGCGCTCTTTTTTTGTTACATACCCATTATAACATAATGTCATGAATAAATTAGCCCCAGGTGACTCCCACTTCCACACAGGAGTCTTGGTAGAACAGTGGTGATGGACTAGGGTCACTCGGGATTATGAATAAATAAACGGTTTCGTACTTAGAATTTTGCCCAAAAGATTTGGCGTATCGGCCGAATATTTGGGATAAAGCCTAAAGAAATTAGAGAAAAAAACTGTCAAAAAATCAACAAAATTCCATTTTACTACAAAACATATTCAAAAGTGGGCCAAGTGGTCTACTGATTATGCACACTCGAAACCGTGAACCGGCTTACAAGATATTTATTTAATTTTGGCTACAAGGAAGAGAAAGTAAATGGGACAAAATTATGGGTTTTTAATGATTTTAGGGAAATATCCCTCAATTTACACCCAACAAATATATACCAATGACAGACGGGGTCAAACCAAACATTGCTGATACAAAACACAGCAACTTCCTAATGCACAGACAAAAAAAACACACACACACAAAAGTAAAAATTGTGTTTCTAAGGTAAGCAATACACAAGTTTTGGAAATAAAACGTCGGCCTGAACGTTAACCAATCGCCAACAGCGTTACACACGATGTCGCAGAACCAAGATGGCGACGGTCTGCACGTGAACCAATCACCAACAGCGATATAAATGATGTCGCAGAACCAAGATGGCGGCGTCAACAAAAAAAAAAAAAAAACAGCTGATCTGGCTAATTTTACTACAAGTAACCTACGCCTTTTGCCAGTGTTCATGCAAGTTCGCCATCCCTGAAAACAACATTTATCCCGAAAATGTCAGTTTTGTCTCGCCGATTATCACCCGAGAGTTCGGCTAAATAAAACAATACCCCTTTAAATGGTAGTCGTACATACACAAGTTCATTCCTGGCATTATGGTATACTTTTTTCTTTTACTATCAGTTGTTAGTGTAGTTATCTAACAAATTAATTCGCAAAATTCTTAGATTTCGGGACGACAAAATAATATGGCGAATTAAAACTTTTCTCTTCAACAACAAATGTAGCTCCAAGAAGCGGTACGCTAAAAGGTCTCCAGGCACCGCTTCAAAGCCTCGCTGTATAACGATAAGCAAGTCAACTGCGCTCGCTTTGAGGTACCCCTGTGGCTACTTTGTGCGAGATTCAACGACCCATAGGTTTTTATTGGCATTTGCTAAAGGCCCTCAAAGTACAACGGTAATCATATACAACTTCTGTGTTACGCTTTCTTTAAAAGAAAATAATACGGAAATAACCCCAATCTCCCGCAATAATTGACATTTGTTTGTATACAGGGAGCATACTTTATTACGTGAAATAGTAACAATAATTTTTATTGTTATTGATATTTCAAAAAGAACAGAAAAATAAAAAGTCAAATATTGTGGGTATACAAAATAAATTTATACCTAATTCTGCATCTATCAACTATTTTAGTATGTATTTTAGAAATAAACTATGACCCTTTATTTAAATTTTCGGTCCCTTGACTTTGGTCACGTGACATTTAAAGGCCAGAATGTAAACAAATATTTGACAGGTGGGTGCGGAAGCTTACTTTTCTGCACTTTTATGAACAAATAAAAGATATACAGCTCACTAAAAACTGTGCCTGTTTTACAAAAAGGGCATATTGGGCATGAACTTTCTGTACATGTTTGAATAATAGGAGCTGGTATGCAGGATTCGTGCCTCAGAAAATATGAAATTGACCCCTATTAGTGGAGCAATGGGAGGCTTCGTAGCTCTGACAGAGAGATGTACGATGTTATACAAGTCAGAGCTACTCGGAGCTACAACAAATGTAGCTCCAAGAAGCCATCCGCTACTGAGGTTCGCGGAGGGCTTCAAATCCTCGCTATATAACTATATACAAGTCAACTACGCTCGCTTTGAGGCACCTCTGTGGCGACACTGCGGTACATTAAGATACATACCTAGATTTATGAAGTGTTATGGAGTGCCCTCAAAGAAAATGTGTTGTTGAAGACTGCACATATCTTGATATTTTCATAAAAGAACAAGTTCTAGCAACAACCACGAATTCCCACATGCAGGCATCTTTTGTTTTCCTCTCATGCGCATGCGGAAAATTATGCGGAAACAACAAGGAGTTGTTATAAAACAGATGACCTCTGAGGAGATCTGCGTGTTATGTATAAACACAGAGCAGATATACATTACACAAAGTAGCCCCCTCTTACTGAGTATTATTTTCGCGAATCTCCAATGGGCCTGCAGTGTAAACGGGTATATACAGAATCGACAGATCCCTACAGAGGTCAGATATTTTATAACTACGGTCGAATGGCATGCTGGGTAGAACAAACCCGGAAGATAAACAAAACATTTGACAGCTGGCCTATGCCTGTTTTTTTCACCTTTAATTTATTATTTTGAGAAACACAAGGCATAAAAAATGTGGCCTTGGGTGCACAAAGGGTACATACTGCATGAACTATATATATATTCCAACATAATATGGATTACTGTGCCGACAAAGTGCCTCAGAGCAACTAAAGTTGACCCCTATGAGCAATACAATGTAACGCGTTGTAGCTCTGATAAAGAAATATGCTAAGTATAAATTAATGAAGAGCTGACTTGGAGCTACAACAAATGATACTTTTAATTTTATGTTACAAGATTATGAAAAACACTTTCTCAAGTATGTGGCTCTAAGGATATCCAAAAGTAAAATGAGTAAAGCAGGTGTCAGCCTATCTGCGTAAAATGTCTCCTTCTACCCTCCGTCCCATTCTGTGGTTTGGGCCTTGTAAGTTCTGACAAGTGTACAGAGGTGCACTTCAATATTTTATCCCAGTTGACATCACCCCATTCTGAGTATGATTTTGCATATTGATAAAATGATACACTTCACCCAAACTCACTATTTACCACTTTAACCTGCCATATAACTGCACTGTTTTACGAAAACTTCGGGGAAGGCGAACGATAATCAAGGACTTTGATATCGGTACAACAAAAATGTGGGTTATGTTTCCACAGTTGCGAGTTTTGGGGGTTTTTTTGTTTTTGTTTGTCTTTTTGTTTTTTTTTTTTTTTGTTTTTTTTTGTTTTTTGTTTTTTTTTTCATACTGCGGATGAACTCGGATGAACTTAGGAATTGTTTAACTTTTAAGTCCGGCCACGCTTGATGTAAGCAAAGCTAATCTTTTTGTTTCTTATCATAATACGGTTAAAAGCTCGGTTTAACCTTGGCAGGTCTAAATATGTTTAACACTGAGGATATTATTAAGGATAGCTTATGCAGTGCATTAGAACATGACGTTACTGCCAACGTTCACGACATTACGATGCAGAGAATTTTGAACTGAGCTAATCAAATATGTTGTGCGTTCATACTCAAGCTTCATAGAGGATTAACTAAGCCAGGTACGCTTATTTAATATTGAAAGTGTAATTTTCAGTTTAGTTAAGCAGTACTGTAGTGCTATTATGAGTTCCATATTCGAAAAAATGGTTAAAATCGATCCAATATTTTTAAAGTTATGCTCGTGTGAAATGTTTAGGAAGTGACGTCATCAATAACGTCGTCAATGAGAAAGATAAAATTATGCTAAATATTTTGTTGAAAAAATGGTTAAATTTGACACAATAGTTTTAAAGTTATGTTCGCTTGAAATGTTTAGTAATCGACGTCATTGGTGACGTCATCAATGACGTCATCTGTAAATAAAGAACTAAATTCTTGCTGAATACTTCGCTGAAATAATGGTTGAAATCGAGCCAATAGTTTTAAAGTTATGCTCGTTTGAAATTTTAAGTAAATGACGTCATCAATGACGTGATCAATAAAAAAGAACTAAATTCTTACTGAATGCTTTGCTGAAAAAAAAATGGTTGAAATCGGGCCAGTAGCCTTGTAGTAATGCGCTGTTGAAGTCGTTATATCTGCCATATATAACCATTTATAACGTCATTGATTACGTCATTGATCACATGGGGGACTATAATAAGAGGTTTGGGGTGGGCGATAATAAGAGGTTTGGGGGTGGACGATAATAAGAGGCTTGAGGAGTGGACGATAATAAGAGGTTTGATGAGGTTAAAACTGTACTAGGAAGAAGCACAACACCGGAAATGGTCTTTTGGAACGAAACTCTATGACGTTTTTAGAGCGCGCACGCATTGTCACGATGCCGACAAAAAACTGCTTGCGAAGCATAAAACGGAAATGCTCTTTTAGAACGAAACGCTATGGCGAACCTCTATGACGCTTCTCTGTGACGGAACTCTATGACGTCATCTATGAATGCGCACACTTTGTCATTTTTTTTCTATTATTTATACCAACGGTGTCCAGAACATACATGTTTAGGAGTCATTCAAAAAGTAATGAGCATGCATGGTAACCGGTTTGTATACGAGTGCCCTCTGCTCCCTCGCCTCGGGCTAGCAATCGCAGGACATGAATCCACAATATACACATGAATTTAAACAAAGTCCCTGCGGAATATGTAACATGTAACATGTAGTTGTAATCCCAAATATGTAAAATAAAAGTATCCTCTTACAAAAGATGAAACCCACTGACCCGAAGATATTATATCAACGAATGGTATTGGACTTATCCAACAATGTCCTTTTTTTAAATTTAAAAACGTATAAAATTTTTCAATGTCTTACCAAGTGATAATGCGTGCAAATTGAAGACCGTTACAATTACATAAGACGGGTGCATGAAGACCAACGGGTTTCTCCACAGAATTTAATTTCGAAGGGGTCATACATAAAGTGCATATCCAACATTTTTGGATTGGCCTTATACACACCCCCTCTTACCCCTAACCAACTGCACGTGTGCTGCAGGGGTGGGGACACTCACGTACCATGTGTGTACGTGACTTTTTAAAACAACCCCTAAAAGCGGAGTGCTAATTTGTAATAGTACTTCCTTTTTCAAAAAAAAAAAAAAAAAAAACTCGAAGTGGAATTCCGAAACCCCCCCCCCTTTTTTTTGGAGAAAACGAGGAGTACTTAATGGAAAATACCCATATGTTTAAACTAAATTGACACTCCGCGTCGACCTTTTCCCGGGCTTTCTTGGACACGCATGGTAGCACATGAGATACCAAGTGCCCCCCCCCCCCTACCTGAGACGTTTGCGTTTTTCATGGTTGGCCCCTAAAGTGAATGAAGAGTGTGTTACAGCTGTTTAGGTTCATCAGCCCTTGTGAGCATTTCTTATCTTAGAGGTACTTTAATGTACGTGTGTCTTAAGATTTTAAAAGATTTGTGCTACACTTTTGACACATAGGGTAGTGCAAATAAACCGCATAGTTACTAGACTGTCAGGAACATGCACAATACAAAGAGAGCACCGGTTGGGGTGGGGTGGGGTGGGGAGGTGTTTCTAGAAAATCTAGAATTTTTAGCTCTTCCCTGCACATACACCAATGACAAATGTCCGACCTGATCAATTTCATAAAATAAACCCAACAAGTACAGTTTACCTATCCCCTGTACGAGCTCCATGGACGACCCCTGATATCACCAACAAGTACAGTTCCATATCCCCACCCTTGTATGAATTCCATGGACGATCCCTGATATCACCAACAAGTACAGTTCCATACCCGTTCCCCCTGTACGAACTCTATGGACGACCCCTGATATCACCAACAAGTACAGTTCCATACCCGTTCCCTCTGTACGAACTCCATGGACGACCCCTGATATCACAAACAAGTACAGTTCCAAACCTCTCCCCCCTATAAGAACTCCATGGACGACCCCTTATAACACCAAAAAGTCGAGTTCCATACCCCTTCCCCCTGTACGAACTCCATGGACGACCCCTTATATCACCAACAAGTCGAGTTCCATACCCGCTCCCCCTGTACGAACTCCATAGAAGATCCATGATATCACCAACAAGTCGAGTTCCATACCCGCCCCCCCCCCCCCTGTACGAACTCCATGGACGACCCCTGATATCACCAACAAGTACAGTTCCATACCTCTCCCCCCTATAAGAACTCCATGGACGACCCCTTATATCACCAACAAGTCGAGTTCCATACCCGTTTCCCCTGTACGAACTCCATGGACGACCCCTGATATCACCAACAAGTACAGTTCCAAACCTCTCCCCCTATAAGAACTCCATGGACGACCCCTTATATCACCAAAAAGTCGAGTTCCATACCCCTTCCCCCTGTACGAACTCCACGGACGACCCCTTATATCACCAACAAGTCGAGTTCCATACCCGCTCCCCCTGTACGAACTCCATGGACGACCCCTGATATCACCAACAAGTACAGTTCCAAACCTCTCCCCCTATAAGAACTCCATGGACGACCCCTTATATCACCAAAAAGTCGAGTTCCATACCCCTTCCCCCTGTACGAACTCCACGGACGACCCCTGATATCACCAACAAGTACAGTTCCATACCTCTCCCCCCTATAAGAACTCCATGGACGACCCCTGATATCACCAACAAGTCGAGTTCCATACCTCCTCCCCCTGTACGAACTCCATGGACGACCCCTTATATCACCAACAAGTCGAGTTCCATACCCGCTCCCCCTGTACGAACTCCATGGACGACCCCTGATATCACCAACAAGTACAGTTCCATACCTCTCCCCCCTATAAGAACTCCATGGACGACCCCTTATATCACCAACAAGTCGAGTTCCATACCCGCTCCCCCTGTACGAACTCCATGGACGACTCTTTATATCACCAACAAGTACAGTTCCATACCTCTTCCCCCTATAAGAACTCCATGGACGACCCCTTACATCACCAACAAGTCGAGTTCCATACCCGCTCCCCCTGTACGAACTCCATGGACGACCCCTTATATCGCCAACAAGTCGAGTTCCATACCCGCTCCCCCTGTACAAACTCCATGGACGACCCCTGAGATCACCAACAAGTACAGTTCCATACCCGCTCCCCCCTGTACGAACTCCATGGACGACCCCTGATATCACCAACAAGTACAGTCCCATATCCCCACCCCTGTACGAATTCCATGGACGATCCCTGATATCACTAACAAGAACAGTTCCATACCTCCTCCCCCTTTACGAACTCCATGGACGACCCCTGATATCACCAACAAGTACAGTTCCATATCCCCACCCCTGTATGAATTCCATGGACGATCCCTGATATCACCAACAAGTACAGTTCCATAGCCGCTCTCCTCTGCAGCAACTGCATGGACGACCCCTGATTTACTAAAACATCTCTTTTCTGTTCAATTCAACAACGAAAGCATTTGATGGATATTGTGTATTTGAGCAACTCAACAGAATAGCCCTGTTCCAAAAACTGTATGACCTGACTCTTTAACGGGGGGGGGGGGGGGGAGGGGGGGAGGGGAGGGTGGTGGGAGTGTTGAGGGCCGGCTTCCCTAGTCCTGGCTTTACTCCCCACTCTCAGCTCAAGTGTTTTATTACAAGCTTGCCACTCCCGAGAACAATGTTAACCTCAGCCCTTAAATGCAACCTTTAAACTGTAATACTAGTGAAGTACTGATAGTACATTCTTGATACTCCTGTTCAAATAATTGTTACTTACATATTATTTGCCTAACAATTTGGAAAAGTTTAAGAGATGTCTGAAACAAAACAACTAAATCTAAGTCTTACGCATAATACATGGAAAGTGCAAGATATTGACAAAATGCGTGATTTTTATCAGAATAAATGGGGAATGAAAGTTATTTCGTCGTTTGTAAATACCAAAAGCAACGAGCAACATTGTGTGCTTGGGTTTTCAGGAAATATCGATGACAAAACAGGAAAACCAGACACGTTTTTAGAGCTCATTTCTCAAATAGAAAGAAATTCAACCGCCACACAAAGTAGTTCGGTGAAAAGTAGTCCCATTTTAGTCAACCATGGGAACGCGGATGATGTTTATTGGAAAATCGGGTTCAACGTTCCGGATGCAAATCTCGCTGTACGAAAACTCCAGGAAGCAGGTGATTGCATACATTACATGTGTTATACATTACATGTGTTATACATTACATGTGTTATACAAAAGATGTATATATGTTTCTTTAAGTAATAAAAGTATCCTTCTAGCACCAGAAAATGTTACATTTCTACAACTCACCAGAATGAATTTGCACACGAAACCATTTTTTTTTTTTGCCATCAATTTACAAAAATATAGATTGCAATTGTACAACTTGAATAAATATTTCGAAAGGTGACAAGGTGTTACATCAACCGATCAACCCTGTTTATATTTCCACAATTTTGTGAAGGTGTTGACGTCAAAGCAGCCCAACAACTTAAGAAAAGTGGATTCTTCACGCATCTGTACGACCCAGAAGGCTATAAAATCGAGTTACTGCAGTTCACATTTGAGGGGAAATTAGTGAACTATGAGAAGAAAAATGACCATCCTCTGGGCCAGCGACCAGTTCTTGGCATGGTCTGTCTGCGGGTTCAAAACATTCAGCGTACATTGAGGTTAGAGTTTTCATATTCGTCTCTTTTCATTTTAAATTTCGAACAAAAAAATTCCGACAAAAAAAAAAAAAAAAAAAAAATCGCCCCACACAATCGTCCCTGTAAATTACTGAGTGAATTCTCATGTATAACTTGTAACTTCAGTCTGCGAGCGTTGTCGTTGACCAAGGAATTTTCACTCCGACCCGGTGTAAGAGAGTCCCTTGGCAGCTGGGGACGGAGGCTTTAGACATCAGTACCCCTCCCTGGATCCGCCCTTATAATGACACCCGATAAGGAACCGCCTACAAAGAAAGAACGCTCGCACAATTATCCTCCGCCCGCCAGCAAGTCACGCAAGCCTGCCACGGCACCTTCGTGGCCATACAGATTTCTCCGTACCTTTCCGTCGTCTTTGATCGTAACAGCTTTTACTGTGGCGTCATGGGCATGAAGCTCCTGTGCCGCGTGGACGAGTCAGACACGCACGGTTTCAAGCTTTACTTCGCGGCATTCACGCACGAGACGCCTCCTAGCGCTGACATTGATGACGTGGAGAACAGGGAATGGCTCTTCCAGGTACGCAGACACGTGACGTACAATTTTGTCACCACAGTTCCGAAGCCCCCTTCTTTCCCGATTCCTTCACCTTCTCCACTCACCAAAACGGTCAGATTGAACACACTTCATTATTTTGTTTAATTTTTAAGCAGGCTAGGGTGACCCTCGCCCCCCGCCCCCCCCCCCCCCACATCGAATAGCCAGTTTGACAAGAATCAAAGCTTTATGCATACTCTTCAGAGACCCTACACGGTGATGGAGTTCCTTGTGTACGATGTCCCCATGCCTTCTCTGCAGTACAAGGGCTTACGAGAAAGTGATGTCGGATTCCAGGTGAGTGAAAGTATTTCTACGTACCTGAATACATCACGTAACCGCCCACCCTACACAACACAATATTAGCCTTCGTTAATAAATACAGTAAAACCTCCGCCAGGGAACACCTCTCATCAAGGAACATCCTCCGTTTAAGGAACAGAAATTTTGGCCCCAGTTGGTATTATTTTTATACAAATTAAAACCTCTAAATAGGGAGCAACCTCTATGGAAAAAACACCCCCATCGCGGTTCCGAAGCTGTTCCTTATACGAAGTTTGACCAGAACTCTTGGTCACTCCTGACTGGCTACTTAGAAAGTATAGTATACCAGAAAATAGAGCAAAAACTATAAATAAATGACAAAATCTATGATTAAATGACATTTTGTCCCGATTATGTGACAATTGCTTTCAGGGACTGGGCATGGCCTGTGACAATGTTGATGAACTTCGCGAGCATCTGACGAAGGAGGAGGTGACTCATGACCTGAATCTGCACTGCCCTCGCCACACGGGCACCTGCTTGACAGTTCATGACCCAGACGGCATTCCCATACACATCGCGCGGAAATTAATGGATCTTTAACATTGAGAAGCTTTAATGCCATAGTTTTAGAGCCACTTTGGCGCAGTTTTTTTTTTTTTTTTTTTACTTTGTTACTGTGCTATTTTAACTCAATTACTTCTGAGTTTCGACTCGCCTAGACTCGAATTTGATTCCGTCAGATTAAGAGGAGGGATTTGATTTTTGTCAGGAAACCTTTTCCTGTTTTTTACGACTGATTTGACAGATCCGCTGTAACATACACACATATGAAAAGCAGCAAAAATCCACTAGTTTCACTTAAAACTATTTTACGATCAGTCGATACTGATATTCAATAATTATTGATACTGACATTCAATAAAACCATAAACGAGACGCCACAATATATTTATTTCCACAACACTACATCGGAGTACACAAAATATATAAAATGTAACCAGGATCCTTTCTTATGGTTCTATATACACCACAGGTGCTGAAATGCACGACAAGGTGGGCTGCTTAACAGAACACCCAGTCGTCAATACTGAAAAATATAAGGGTTGTTCATGTTCATGATTTATGAACATGGGTGTGAAGACACGGTTCATGTTCATGATTTATGAACAAGGGTGTGAGGACACTTGTACCCGAGCACGGAATAGAATGGACATGAATTTCAAAAACATGCTGCGATTTACTTAGCATAAAACATTAACCAAATTTTAAGAAGACATCTCGGTTAGCGTGAATGAAGATAAGATAAAGATAATGAAGATAAGACTAAAACCAGTTTTAATATTATTACATTTTAAAGTTGCTGTTTGTAGACATATGTCACTGGGAACTTCATGAAATCCAATGGGAATTTGTGTAATGACGACAAATTTCAAAATTTTAAAATTAATTCATAATTTAACTACCCTTAAAGGAATTGCAAAAAAGAAATAAAAAGAACTCTACGAACGCATGGCGTACATAGATTTTCATATGATTATCTATAAGTATTTTCGTACAAATGCAACAATTTTAACTTTTTTTCAGCATGGATAACAGGTCAGTGACGCAATATCTTTCAGTTTCCTCCTTCATATTTTGGTCACAGATTCCGCCATCTCTTCTGAGAGTAACATCTAAAACATTAAATTATGGGCAATATCCTCCATCTGGGCCTACTTAAAATACATTCAGAACTATAAGTTTATTAAGGGCATTAGTACTTATGTCATTGCACTTAACAATAAATTAAGAACGGATAAATAACAATTCTGAATAAGAAACAGCCCTAATCGGAACAGCCCTACCCATCTGCAAGAAGTAAATCTGGATAAATGAAAGAAATGTGAGAAAAATTTGATTATTTGTCTTCCATCAGTTCTATTTCTTGCCATTACCAGCAAAAACGACTTTCGTCTCCGACGGGATTGGCTGGGCGGTTGGGGCGGTAGGAGGGGGGGGGGGATCCCAGTCAGGGCCGTTCCTTATATGTATCTTCACCATCCACTATGAACTCTAAATGCAAAAACATACAACACTCTATGGCAACATCCGGGACTGCGTGACGTCATGGTTCCACAGAGCACATGGAGTGAATTTCTCAACCTAACGGTGGATCTGCTTCGCGCAAGCTTGATTATGGGGAAGCAGACCTAGCCAAGGTTGTGGAATAACACCCAAACCTGCTACTGCATTCTGCATTCTTCCGTTTCCAACATGTCACAAGTAACCACTTAGTTTCAAGTGAATTCAATAAAAGAAAACCTTAAATCAAACCAGTTTTGAATGCTGGAAAACAGAAGTTAATTCCTGTTTCTTTCTACAAACGGACACATTGAATATCAATAGAGCGGCCAGTGTACAATGACACCTGTGTGCACGGATAAATGTCACACTTTCACCAGTCACACATTTATAATAGAGCGGCTAGCGCACAATGACGTCAGCGTACACGGACAAATGTCACACTTTCACCAGTTATACATTTTGAACAATTCGCTCATACATGCCGTTGCCCTACATAGTGCTTAAATTGAAGTAAAATTTCCTTCGCATTTTTTTTTTTACTTCTGCAATTTGGGAGATAGCCATACAAAATATTTTTCATTTTTTAAAGACCAAGACACACAAATCAGGGCCGGGCTAAAACCAACCTTTCTTCTCCTCACCAGCAGGGTGGGGGGGGGGGGGGTGTGGGGGGGGGGGCATAGCTCTTTGACTACTGAAATAAACATCTTGAAATGGAATTCACAGGTCATATCCCATGACACTTTTTTTTCCCATAAAAGACGCAATACTCCACGAACACGTTATTTACACTGCGTCACGTGACACTTTGTAGCCATGCGCATGCTCGGTAAAGTACAGCGGCAAGTGAACACCAAACATTCGTGTGCATAAACTTTTCTCAAATTTTACTCTTTTACAGAAGACAGAAACGAATAATCAAGCATTTCAAACACATTAATGGATAAAAGCAAGGCTATTAACCAACAACACGTTTTTTTCATAATAACCATTTTGAAGAAGTTTAGCAGGGCATAGGTCAATAACATTTGAACAATTCGCCATTTCGCAATGATCAACAGACTTGTTTATGTACAGCTCAGAACGAGGCTCAAATGTCTACACCAAAATTTCAGGGTCTTCTGCTTTCATTCGGGAACAAAAAATGAGACCTGTAAAACAGCAGAAAGGTTCAATTTCCCGCCTTTTTTTCTTGGTGGGGGAGGGGGGGGGGGCAGGGGCATAATTCGATGCACTATTTGGCCGTCACACCATGACGTCACCGAGATTCTGTGCCATGCGCCATCATCTCTTTTGCTTTTGTTTCTCAACTGGCCGAAATACTCAACACCTGACAGAAGACAGTCACTGACAGAAGACAGTCTCTTCCGAACACAATGAAATTAAACACCTTTTATTTTTTCCGGTTGCCTTATGCTTTGAGACACTTGGACACTTTTGCATGTTTTCTTCGGCTACGAAAATAAATCTTTATTTATTTATTTATCTCAGTCACAGAGAGCGCTTGGTAACCCGCAAACATGTACCGACTCAGTCACAGAGAGCGCTTGGTAACCCGCAAACATGTACCGACTCAGTCACAGAGAGCGCTTGGTAACCCGCAAACATGTACCGACTCAGTCACAGAGAGCGCTTGGTAACCCGCAAACATGCAGCGACTCAGTCACAGAGAGCGCTTGGTAACCCGCAAACATGTACCGACTCAGTCACAGAGAGCGCTTGGTAACCTGCAAACATGCACCGACTCAGTCACAGAGTGCGCTTGGTAACCCACAAACATGCAGCGACTCAGTCACAGAGTGCGCTTGGTAACCCGCAAACATGCAGCGACTCAGTCACAGAGAGCGCTTGGTAACCCACAAACATGCACCGACTCAGTCACAGAGAGCGCTTGGTAACCTACAAACATGCAGCGACTCAGTCACAGAGTGCGCTTGGTAACCCGCAAACATGCAGCGACTCAGTCACAGAGAGCGCTTGGTAACCCGCAAACATGCACCGACTCAGTCACAGAGTGCGCTTGGTAACCCGCAAACATGCACCGACTCAGTCACAGAGAGCGCTTGGTAACCCGCAAACATGCACCGACTCAGTCACAGAGTGCGCTTGGTAACCCACAAACATGCACCGACTCAGTCACAGAGTGCGCTTGGTAACCCGCAAACATGCAGCGACTCAGTCACAGACAGCGCTTGGTAACCCGCAAACATGCACCGACTCAGTCACAGAGAGCGCTTGGTAACCCGCAAACATGCACCGACTCAGTCACAGAGAGCATTTCCCGTCAGGTTCTCCGTCACGTGATTCGCTACGAGCACTCCAAGACGAATCGCGTACCCTACAGATACTACACATCACACTTGGCAAACATCGCAGGCACTATTTTTTTAACATACACTATTTTTTGCGCTAATTCGCACGCAGACATTCCCATATTACAGCCGTCCCTTTAGTCGTGACTCGATAACTAACTGACACACATTCTGCAGAAAATTAGGACTAATCTACATCTGTCATGTCTAAAAACAGGGTTTGGTCATTTCATAAAAACACAGCGGATGGATTTTACAAAAGAAGTTCCTATCCCTTAAGGAGTTCTGTGTTCGCGGAATCGCCAGCGGTTTTGCGGAACAAAAAGACATTGTATAACACGATGACAAAACCACACAAGCGTGAAGTAACACTACAAGAGCGGGAGGGGGGGGGGGCGGGAACAGGAAGCACTGTAGCACCAGGCTGAATGGCGGGTGCGAACGGTGCCCAAGGCTAATAGTGGGTTTTCAGATCAGCCCAAAAACACCACTGTGGTTTTATTTTTAATGTCATTAGTTTTGGTACAAATATATTCTCTTGTAAATTAGATATTTTGGGCACTAATCCGCGATGCTTCCTGTGGTACAGGCCCGTGCTACAGGCTGTTGTGGAGAGGGGTGTGGGGGGGTTGGATCGGTCCACCAACTATTCTCTGATAAATTAGCTACTTTTTGCACCCCTTTGCGGTGCTTTCTGTAGTGTAGTGACGTGGTTTTGGCAACGCCAAGTACACACTTTCAAGAGCGCGTTGAATACGGCTTTGCGTACTTTCCCGGCCTATCTACCTACAATACTGTTTTTTTTTTGTGTACGCGAACTCGCAATCATGAAGTACATCAGGATACTCCATCCGTGTCCAGTGACTACTTAATCATGCAGTCCTTGAATGCCTGTCTGTTGTGAACCATCCAAAGCCATACGCTTGGCGCATCGCTTAGCGCATCGTTATCACGGCAGCTAGTGAAATACCCACAGTCATTCGCT
The DNA here is from genome assembly GCA_949752745.1 of Protula sp. h YS-2021. Classification (NCBI taxonomy): domain Eukaryota; kingdom Metazoa; phylum Annelida; class Polychaeta; order Sabellida; family Serpulidae; genus Protula; species Protula sp. h YS-2021. The sequence continues at coordinate 5,884,963 of OX457034.1, forward strand.
TGGCCCATCGCTTAGCGCATCGTTATCACGGTAGCTAGTGAAACACCCACAGTCATTCGCTTGGCGCATCGCTTAGCGCATCGTTATCACGGTAGCTAGTGAAACACACACAGTCATTCGCTTGGCGCATCGCTTAGCGCATCGTTATCACGGTAGCTAGGGAAATGCCCAAAGCCATTCGCTTGGCGCATCGCTTAGCGCATCGTTATCACGGTAGCTAGTGAAACACCCACAGTCATTCGCTTGGCGCATCGCTTAGCGCATCGTTATCACGGTAGCTAGTGAAACACCAAAGCCTTTCGCGTAGCGTCTCCTTTTGACCCTCCACTTTGTTCCAGAGGATTCACAATCCATGAATCACCTCGAACTTATTCCCGTTCCGTTTCTGTACTCTGTTGGTCAAGTCGCATCCAAGTCAAACCGCAAGTTTTGCCGCATTTTTACTGTGTGGCCAGTGGAGACACGGTGTATCGAGACCCTGGTGTATCAAGACCCGGTGTATCGTGAACCGGTGTACCGAGACCCCGGTGTATCGAAACCCTGGTGTATCGAGACCCCGGTGTATCGAGACCCTGGTGTATCGTGAACCGGTGTATCGTAAACCGGTGTATCGAGACCCTGGTGAATCGAGACCCTGGTGAATCGAGACCCGGTGTATCGAGACCCTGGTGAATCGTGAACCGGTGTATCGTGAACCGGTGTATCGTGAACCGGTGTATCGAGACCCTGGTGTATCGAGACCCTGGTGTATCGAGACCCCGGTGTATCGAGACCCTGGTGTATCGTGAACCGGTGTATCGTGAACCGGTGTACCGAGACCCCGGTGTATCGAAACCCTGGTGTATCGAGACTCCGGTGTATCGAGACCCTGGTGTATCGAGACCCCGGTGTATCGAGACACGGTGAATCGTGAACCGGTGTATTTTAAGGGGATAACAGTTACCAGGGCGGCTCTGGAGATCCATAATTAACAAGCGTATACACCCAACTCACACAAAACATCAATCACAGACTGACAAAAACAACAATTTTCAATCGCCCCGCCCATTCATCTGGTTTAGATGGGGAAGGCGAAAGTGGGGGGGGGGGGGGGTGGGGATTGCAAAATAAGACTGACTATAACAATTCCACCACATTTAAACACAGCGCTGAATAAATGCGACACAATCCTAGGTGACGGCATTAATGACGTAATGTCCGCGACTGCTATAGTACATGACGTCAATGGTTAGCACATCGAGTCACACAGTGACGTCACTTCCGTCTCGTGCTCTAGGCCCGGGCGTTGGCTTTACCGATATACAGCATCCACATAGAGCTCTCGCATTCAGTCACGCTGGAAAGAAAAAACAACAGACTTTATTCACGTTCCCTATTGTTCTGCATTATTTTACCACACTACTGCTCACGAATCAGACACACACGAAAAGACGTAGCCAGGAAAAAAGCATCTTCGCTGCAAAGCTGCTTCTAATATTCATCAAATTTACCGCTGTGCACATGATTTTCTCGTCTCTCAATTACACGAACGAGTTTTGAAATAAGTAGGGCTAATATATGACGAGTAGTGAAATGAGTAGGGTTACTATATGACGAGTGGTGAAATAAGTAGGGTTGTATGAAAAGTAGTGAAATAAGTGGGGTTATTACATGACGAGTAGTGAAATAAATAGGGTTGTTATGTGACCAGCAGTGAAATAAGTAGGGTTACTATGTGACTAGTAGTGAAATAAGTAGGGTTATATGAAAAATAGTGAATTAAGTAGGGTTATTATATGACGAGTAGTGAAATAAGTAGGGTCACTGTGTGACGAGTCGTGAAATAAGTAGGGTTATTACGTGACGAGTGGTGAAATAAGTAGGGTTATTATATGACAATTAGTGAAATAATTAGGGTTACCGTATGACAAGTGGTAAAATGAGGCTATTATAAGACGAGTCGGGAAATAAGTAGGGTTATTATATGACAAGTAGTGAAATAATTAGGGTTACCGTATGACAAGTGGTAAAATGAGGCTATTATAAGACAAGTGGGGAAATAAGTAGGGTTATTTTACACCGAAAGGAGGGATAAATGGCATTAACAAATAATAAGTGGTGAAATAAGTAAAGTATTATAAAACGAGTGGTGGATAAGTGTGGTTATTATATACCTGTTTTCAGCAGCAGACTCAGGACTGTTGAACGGAAGCGACGTCATTTTGTCGCAATAAGCTTTAACGTCTTGTGGCGTAAACTTTGTTTTGGCTGAAAAAGAGGAATTGCAGTGTCATCTAACAGTATCATCTAATATGCACTTGAGCGATTGTTTTCAGAGGAAAGCTTGGGCACGGGATCGCGTTAACTAGAGCGCCGGGAGATCTGGGTATGCCCGTTTAAACGTGCAACTCTTAGCAACGTTACAATCTCTTAAAAATAATATCCCTGCTACGCCTTATTATTTTGTCAATGTACCACTCTATGACTCAAATAAGAATATATCCAGCAAATATGAATTCGAATTTCATAAAATCAGTTGACCTTTTATTGTCATTCAAGGTCACCAAGGTCTAATTACCCGAACATTATTTTCTTTCTGTCTGAGCCTTTCGTTTTTTTTTTTGTTTTTTTTTTTAGAACTTGTGGGTTCAAATTCTGAAGAAACGGGAAAAAGCTTCCATCTGTCGAATAGAGAACTGATAGAAAACTAGCACATATAACAGTCTTACGTATATTGATCTTCTATATGTATCCCTTTCAATACATAAGGCAATGGCAAAGGGGACAGAGAAAAGACTAGCACATATAGACTGAATAACGATTGCAACGATTTTATGGCTACTGTCCCCACTGAGAGATATTACCGAGAAATTCTATTTAATTTCACTTTTTTTCCATTATTTACAGCAGAGTTTTTGCTTACAGTAATCGACAGGCCCCAGCTGCTCCGCTTTCTGGATGAGGTGTTGTACGTCCCAGCTGTGCGGTATGCGTGGATAAACCTCCTCATCCTGTGCAGCGCCCTCTATCCCTATACAACACCCATAACAACATACAGGGTGAATGCTCCAAGTCTCCCTGTACAATACGCACATAAACACGGGGGGCCGATTTCACAACTTAAGTCTAGACCTGATTTGGAGCAAACTTAGTCTAGACCGCGGTTTAGACTGGGTTTCAGACCATAGTGAATTTCACAGCCTCGGTCCAAACCACATTCATAATCAACCTTCTCTTTCCCCGAGTTTTGCATTTAAGTTGAAAGATATTACATGGACGTTATTGATAAGACAATAAACAGTCACGCGTGTATTTTTTATCAGTGATCAGCAAAATTATTGTTAAGTTTTGATAAGATGGCCGCATGATTTTATGTCTGTTGCATTTTTCTGTCAACATATATCTCATTTCAATTTTTGGTTTATTGTGCAGGGCTGGAAAAAGATATTTTTTTCTCGTTGGGCACTCCGTCCAGTGATTCATGAAATTTACTGGACCGCACTCAAATTTCGGTGGATCACCTCATAAACCATATGTACCAAAGTTGATAAATTTTGGTGGACATCCGGTGGAGTCAATCAAAAATTTTAGTGGACCAGAAGGACATTTATTGGACATTTGCCAGCAACTAATGCTTTTTTAGCCCTATTGTGTATTTCTTAAAGCTAGTTAGCCATTAGATTTTGATATTTTAGCTCAAAACAAAGTTGAAACCACGGCTAAACCATGCTTTCACCAAACCAAGTTTGAAGCAGAATTTCACAACTTCAGTCTAGACCTGGTTTGATTGGACCACACTTCATAATGCACCCGTTTCAGGACGACCATCGACTGAATTCTAGTGATACAGACTACAAAAACGGTTCGCTTATGACCAGTGTATAGTGTATTGCGAATCGGGGTCATGGTATAATGTGTCACAGCATATCCTGCGTCTCCGAGCAAATAACAACCACGTAAAGCTTCTAATACGACGAGCAGATTACATTTTTCTAGAATGCGGCTATCATGTGTACCCCCTGGCCAGCGAGCCACAATGTTACTATTCCTGCAGTGAGCATCGCACACGATTTGAACGTTTATGCTGTAAATAATGGTGGGTTTTTATATAGCGACTTTCCAGATGAAGCAACTGCTCAAACAACTTTACATCAAGTTTCGAACATACATTACAGTCATTTTTATTTTAACCAAAGATTACTATTAATTCGACGTGCTCATACAGCGTTTCTTAAAGTCCCTATCTAATGCAGCCAAGATGGCGCTTTACAATATTCCTAAGTAGAAAGGCAGAAAACTATATAAGCACATCCATATCCGTAGGGGTGTGATTAATGTTGCGATTCCTAGCCATGAGCGGGATTCGAACCCACGACCTACAGCACAACGATTGGATGTGAAAGCGGCTTTAACCACTCGGCCACACCCTTTCCATTAATAAAACGCAACGCGTCGTTTTGCTTCGGCTTCGCAATCTTTATATGAGTGCAGTCTATGGCACCTATTACATTTGGAAAGCCAGCAATAGCATGAAAATCCCGTTTGATACGCCAATAGTTATCTTCTCGCGGAAAATTTATGTACCCGTTTTTTTCGCGCGGCTTACACACGAGCAACTCTATGAATAATGCGACGAGCGGTCGATATGCTCACGCCATGCAAGTCACCGGCCGTCCGTTGAAATCTACCAATGGCGAAAAATCTGAGACCGATTAAAACGTGTAGCTCCTGAGTTATATCCAAACGTTTTGAAACGGGGCCATCAAAATCCTGTTCAAGTTCATCGATTATTTCTAATGCAATGTGCCGTGAAAATCGGTACCGCTGCCTAAATTCAACGTCATTGTATTTATCCAAGGGGTTTGAACGGTCTCTAAATACACGTTCTCTTCTTAAAGCTCTTTGATAATTTCGAAAGTGCATCGGTCCAAGAACGTTCATATTCCTTTATTTCTCGGCTAATTCCTCATTTATAATTTTGATCAAAAGTTAAATAAGACACTATTGAAACATATTTGTAAGTGCAGATCTTTGCGGGAAGAATGTGATTCTGAGCACCTGTGTGAAAAACATATGTTGACCTGATGTTCAAGGTGTTATCATCATATAAAATGCTGTCATCAAATACTGAAACCTACTCTAATATGGTCTGTATCTACGCGCGGTTTTAATGATCATAATGGTCTAGTACAATTTTGAAACCCAGGTTGTCAAATCGGATCGCACATCATGCATGTTTTGATACATAACAAAGAGAAACAGAGAGGGGAACTATGTCTGTGTAAACTGACAAAACCCGGTCTAGACTGGGTTTGAAACATGGTTTCAGACCAGGTCTAGACTTAAGTTGTGATATCGGCCCGGGGTGTCTCCAGTACAATACGCACATAAACACGTGGTGTCTCCCTGTACAATACGCACATAAACGCGGGTGTCTCCCTGTACAATACGCATATAAACACGGGTGTCTCCCTGTACAATAC